>VCCN01006073.1:545428-558388 GCA_006491835.1 Architeuthis dux | reverse complement strand
TTTTAATGGTTCATTACAAGCAATACTGCCGGTTTCACATATTCCCACAAATATATATATATATAGCATTATTAAATGGGAATGGAAAAAGAAAGAAGACCTACTAAATACTTACTAAATTTGAAAACAAGAAGTTAATGCTATGTTTCGTTGATACTACACTTTGATCTTGAACTGAAAGGTGAATTCCGATCTGGACTACGAAACTAGGATCAAACATTAGATTACACTCTAATCTTTGTTTTTTTTTAAATTAAGTTTAATTTTGGTTTAAAAGAAAACATAAAGTTAAAAACTTCAACGTAATAAGTCCAACATCTACAAATATACAACAACGATCCAATGATCCTAATGGATCACAGGATTCTCGAAAATCTACCTGGGTACCTGTACTTCGACCAGGAAATATGAGTAAGAATTAGGTATGAACAAAAATGAAAAAAGATTTCAAGCATGTAAGCAACATCTTGATTTTAAAAAATGTATAGTAGACAATGCAGTACACATATATTTGAGTGGAAAAAATAGACAAGATTAAAATACACCACAGCTGTGCCATGGAAAAAAAAGGCATGTTGTCATCTGCTGCACCCATAAATTGAAATAGTGGTAAATTTACATAAACAACAAACAGAATAAAATATATGAAAAATACAGCCTGTAAATATTCTTTCATCATTTTGCTATATTTAATTATTCATCCATGTTATAATATTTTGATATAAGTTTCAGTTGAACCGCAATATAGAAAGAATAAAAAATATACATTTTAAAAATATCGGAATAATCAATAAAAATGATGAAAAATCATTTTTTTCCCACAGATCAAAAGCCTGAATTAATCGAATAAAACTAAAAATTTGCTGAGAAGAAAAATACTTTACTTAATTTTTTACTAAATTGAACAATCTTTGTTAATTTTGTTCATACAACAACAATCCAATCACAATGGATCACAGGATTCTCGAAAATCTACTCAGGGTGCTGGGGTACCCTTACTTCGACCAGGAAATATGGGTGAGGGACCCTTTATTTGCTTTTTTCTTAACATTATAATACATAATGCAAAACAGTTTACAAAACACAGCATGACAATTCTAGTTTACACAATATTAGAACCTTAAGCATTTGTGGTGTTGTAATAATGTTTTTAAAACCAAAATTAAAGTAAATTTAAAACAAACAACAAAAGATCTTTTTTGTATAGTTTTGAGAAGCATCATTAATATTCAAATGGTTCTTCGGACGATTGAACTCCTTCTTGTTATTTGTGTTGTAAACACAACATTTCAACTCCAATCACACTTACTCTGTAAAAAAAGGGACTCATTAACTGCTTAAAAGTCCGAGCCGCGACCATCAGCAGCTCTCCATATTTGGAAGAACAAGAATGGTCACACATCAAACATGCTCTTAAAAGAAATGGATACCCGCCCATTCTATGAACAGGAAAGGAACAGCCGACTCCACTGCTGCTGCTACGAACATTCTCTCACTCAAAGCTCCCCCTCCCATGATTGTATTACCCTACCAAAGAGGGATTGGTGAACACCTTCAAAAGGTTTACATACAATTCGACATTAAAGTCATTTTCAAACGTTCATACACACTCCTATGTCTGCTAAGTAATGTTGCCCCAATTCGGGACCCCAAACTGGTGAACAACTGTGTTTACGTCATCCCTTGTAAGTATTGTCTATACCGGTTGTGGCTTCCACTTCTCAACAAATCTAAATCTGACAAGACAAAGACACAGAAACACCCGGGTCATACACTAAAAGGGCTACCCCCTTTAAACATAACTTCTGTTTAACCCATCACACTCGGATTTTACACCTGAAGAAGGCCGAATAATGGATCGGCCAAAACATTGTGTTTACAACACAAATAACAAGAAGGAGTTCAATTGTCCGAAGAACCATTTGAAAACAAAAGATATAATGTTCGTTTATAATACATAATACTAGGGTCAGTCAAAAGTAATGTATGTTTTTCTTTAATTACAACAGATGTAATAGTAGAAGCAGACAAAACATACCAAAATGAACACAACAGTTTCAGTATGTGAGGCCCTGCATTGTCATGTTGCAAAATCACATCACTCATCTTCAAATGTGGCCTTGCTCTGAGTTTTGACAATGTGCTCACGTGGGAGTCAGAATTGATAGTGGCACAAACTCTAACAGTATGACTCCCTTCTGGTCCCAAAACACATCAATTTATCCTTTCACTTTCAGTTTCTCCTTTCTCTCTATGATTGCCATTAACTCTTCTGACCCATCTCCTTACTGTGCTTACATCAAGTACAGCCTTTCCATAAACATTCACTAGCCCCCTGTGAACGTGTGCAGCACCTTCTCCTTCCCAAAACAGAAATTCTATGACAGCTCTTTGCTTTCTACATGTGTCCAGAGGGCAGCCATTTTGAAAGAGGTTTATGGGTAGGAAAAGGTAAATCCACAAGATTTTCCCTTGGCCTTCTAGACACGTTAGGGTTTTATAGCTAAAAAAACCCTTATAATTCTGATTATACTTTTAAAATTAAATTAAAACAGGTATTACTTTTTGACCAACCCTCGTACATTTATTTAGTGCAAAAAAAGTATAAAAATGCAATAAAATGTAGAATCCAGACCCCAAAAATTGATTCAATTCAAAAGCTCAAATTTAATTTAATCAAAACAAGGATGAAATGTAGAATTCAGATCCATTTAACTACATAAAAGAATGTTGGGGTCTGAATTCTATATTTTATTCTCGTTTTGAATGAATCAAACTAAATTTTGATTTTACGAACTGTGTCAGTGTTTTTCCAACCCCTCTTATTATTGATTTAACAATTTTAGAATGTTCTATGTTATTGTTAGCTTTGTGCATTCATTTATTTGTTAAATAAATGTAAACCAACACTTTCATTTTGATACTTAATCTTTTCGATTTAAGCCAATTTGATTCATTCCTATATTAAGTCTGTCAGGAAATCAAACAGAATCTACAATCAAGGATTTGGGGATCAAAACAAGGATGAAATGTAGAATTCAGACCCCTTTAACCACATAAAAGAATATTGTAGAGAAAAAGTATCACAAAAATCCTTGTTTTGATTAAATCATATTAAATTTTGATTACAGTGTGAACTGAAAATTTGTACTTTTGACTTGAATCAATTTTTGGGCCCAGATTCTGACATTTGACCCTAGATTTACTTAATGCGAAAAAAAGTATAGAAAATGTATATACATTTGTATATACAAGCACACATCATAACAAATCTAGTTTTATTACACAATATTAAAAATCTTAAGCATTTGTGGTGTAACGGATATATACTAGATATTGTAAATGATGAAAAGGATCTTGATATCATAATAACTGATAAACAATCCTTCTCCAAATATATTAAGAGTGCTGCTGCTAAGACGAACAGGGTGCTAGGACTGATTAAGCATACCTTTTCATATAGAGACAAAGACTCGTTCCTTATACTATATAAGACTTATGTCCATCCACACCTAGAGTACTGTGCACAGGCCTGGTCAGAGTACTTGGAGAGAGATAAAAATCTTTTAGAATAAGTCCATAGACGAGCAACTAAGTTAGTACCAAAATTAAAAAGTATGAGTTATGAGGATAGGCTAAAAGTTTTAGGGTTAACATCGTTAGAAAATAGGAGAGGTCGCGGAGACTTAATAGAAATGTTTAAGATTATACGTGGTTTAGAAGTAGTAAACCCTGATGTATTTTTTACTAGAAAGGGGTACAAGGGACTGAGAGGCCACACATATATGGTAGAAGTAGATTGAATATCAGAAAATTCTTTTTTTAGCAATAGAGTGGTGGGACTTTGGAATAGATTATCAGAATATGTAGTGCTATCAACAGATGTAAATGATTTTGAGAAGAATTATGATATTTATTACACCACCGCAAAGATTTAAGGCCCTAGATATTGTGTAACTATGATGGTTATGATGTGTGCTTGTATATACAAATGAATGTTCCATAAATATGTATAATTCTGATTTACAAATGGCTGTTGTTTAGTACATTTATTAAATACTAACCTCGCCAACCATTTCTTATATACAAGTAACTGTCAAGTGGCAAATTATTTTGCTTAATCCCCTGTAGTGTTACTGTTATTCTATGGATAAACATTCAAAATTATCTCTCTTTCTGTTGTTTTCAAACAAAGAATACTGTATGTATCTGAAAAATGATTTTGAGAAGCGATATTGCCCCCGTTGAGAATGACCTACAACTTTATTGCTGAAAAAGAATCGAAATTAGATCTTTTCTAATCAATTGTCAGTCAGTATTCAGTAATATTAATAACTGTATAGGGAGAAAGAAAGAAGGCATGAAAATAAATACTTAGGTTAAGATGTTGAAAATGGCCCTAACAGCCGTAACATCTACATCAGAAGACATACACCAATACACAAGGCATTTTAATATTTATAACGTCTAGAACACTGAAATTGAAAATATTTTTCATTTTCATAGTTTATTGTTAAAAAATAAAAACATTAGATTACATCAGGTGTGGATCCAGGGCATTAAGACAATCCCCCCCCTCTCGGGCAAAGTACAATTAATTTGAAAAAAATATCTAATAAAGATGTTTTATAAATAATAAAAAACCCAAATGACCCCCACATAATCATAAATTAACCTTAACAACATTTATGTTTAAAATTTGTTTTGTTTTTCATGTATTTATTTGTAATCCTGGATCCGCTACTGTACATTGTAGTTTCTCTTGCCTTTTAATTTAATTTCTTTTTTAATTATGTTAAACTAGCATTCCAAGGGAAATTATGAATAACCGCTACCCATATATGCTGTGTTGGGGGTGATCAATTAAAAAGTTGGAAAAAGGGAGTGATCAATGAATAAGTTACTTCCCTCGCCTTTTGTTGGGTTGTGATCACTAAAAAAGGTCTGAATTTCCAAAAAATGGCAAGAACAAACTAAGGGAGCAATTTAGCATAAACTTACATTGCATATTGAACCCCCCCTCTCCCCCCAAAAACCTATTGGGCGGGGAATTTTAAAAAAACATTTTCCTACTCACTGAGAGGAGTGTGTGTACAAAATTTCAAGTTTCTTCTATGAACGTTTAGAGCTGGTCAAAGTCCAGATACATAGATAGATACATATAAATGTGAGAACACATGAATAACCTAAACCCAGCAATAAACCAGTGTTGTGGGTAGTGGTGATTAATAGGTGGTTTTAAAAATAGTACTCTAACCCCCCAATAAGTTATATATACAAAAACAATTCAATGATCCCAATGGATCACAGGACTGTGGAAATATGGGTAAACTACCTATTTTTTTTAATTATAAAATATTTGAAACAGTGCCCTTAACTTAAATATCAAAATAATCAACTGTGTAGACATTAAAAAAAGGTTAAATAATTTACATGGATTTACACCCATTAACAACATGCTTCGAAGCCTCACTTCCGTACAACGGACTGAAAGTAACGGTCTAGTTTACCATACAGTTACATTGTAAATAGAACCGCCCTCGTAAAACCTTAAAAAAACATTTTTTTCTAAAAACTAACAACTTCTAGGAAGATTGTTTAGGGTCTAATGGATTAAAAGTACAAAAACTTGGTTAATGGATGTTTTTATTTTTCTAATTTTAAATAAATATTTTCTGTTTGTTAAAAACAAAAAAATAAACGTATAAGGGAATAAAACAAACACATCACTTATAGATCCGTGTTGCTAATTTAGATGTTTTTCATCTAAATCTGGATGTTTTTGGTTGCATCCAGATGTCAGAAATTGCTATTTAGTTTTAATAAAATGAAAGATAATTTTTGTTTAATTTATATTAATAAAATAAGCAATTATTATTTCTAATCGTATTTTATAATATTTTAATAAAATAAATGTTGAAGATAAAAATAACATTTAATATGTAATATATTTCCTAGATTGCAGATAAATATCTAGATGTTTTTAGATGTTCTTTTTACTCAATTTTAGATGTAAACTTTAAATACAGTTGGCCGCACTGCTTCAATGCTTTCATTTTTGACAAAAGCCTCGTTTTTATTTCGCTGTAATCAATTAAAATTAATAAATAAAGTATAAAAAAACATTTTTTTTTAAAATTTAATTCAACACAAACGTAAAAAAATACAATTAAAAACGTTTAATAATAATAAAATAACGTAATTTCTTAACCCTCTCATATTACGCAGATAACAATTAATGGCTAAAAATAACAACACTTCCTGTCCCATAATAGTTGTTACATTTATATATACATTTGTATATGCAAATTAACAACTTTATGGGACAGATGCAAGATTGCCATTTTGGCCATTTTATGGCCAAATTCGACTAATCTGGCCTTTTTGAAAAGCATTTGGCCATGAATTTTATGGTTTGGCTATATTTATTTTTCCTTTTTCTTAATTAAAAAAATGTCTAAAATTTGTTAAATGTCTAAAACTGCATGTCTATTTAATTATTATTATTATTGTACTACATGCCTGTGAATGGGTGCAAACCTAACAAGTCTTCCGCATTTCGCGTGAGACTCCCGTATTTTGAAGCCAAGTGCTCACTCACCCCGCATGTAATGAATTTGTACGAAAGTCCCGTATTGAAAAAAGAAGATGCCTGTAAAAAAATGTTTTCCCTCCTATTTGCAGACCTACCAAGTCTCCCGCATTTTGTTGATTATCTTGGTTTAAAATTATGTTAAGACAGGTTTTCAATACACTGAAATAGATGTTTTAGAGCTTCTAGAATTGAAAATCCCCCCACTATTCTTTCGGAAATCTCCCCCCTGAGAATTTCTAAACCTTGGCAGGTATGTGGGCGTCCGCTGGGGGTACAAACGGGGTTTTTGCCCTCCCCTGGAGCAGGCCTTCTCACCGAGGGGTTTGAAAGTTGGAATCTTATAGAGGCTGGTAGTCAATGGGTCACTATGAATAGTGACAGCTTAGGAAGGGTCACAGCTAAGGCACTCTCTAGTCCTTTATCAACGTCCGGATATATCTTTTGTTACCCCCCCCTCCAATATGTCATGTTTGCCCCTGGAAAAGTGGCAGCGAAGGACATCCATGGGGGTCGGTGAGGGACCATTTATTGCTTGCGAGTTGCATGAGGGGTCCACCGTCCATGGTCTATAAACGTTTGGGGATCCCTACTTTAGGATTTTGAAATATAGGATTAATAAGTTGACTTTGTTGCAGTAGTATTTTTAATAAAATCTTATTTTTGGTGTCTACTTCAGTATTGCAATGTTTTATAAACAATTTTGGCTATTTTGGGCGTGTTTTTAGCCAGAAACGTCTCCAACTATCTAGCAATCCTGGATAGCAGAGACTAATAATAATGAACTCTTAACAGCAGACAAATTTTCATAATAAAACCCAAAAAGATAGGGTTTTTAAAAATCACTTTTTACGACAGTCAATCTCTAATAATAAAAGTAGCTGCACGAGATGTTTGGTCACGTGGTGACCACTTTTGTCGTAAAATGTACCGAATACAAAGAAGAAAAAACCAGTGTTGCCAATCTTAGATGTTTTTAATCTAGATCTAGATGTTTCTAATCTAAATCTATTTTCAGAAATTGCTATTAGATATTTAATAACATAAGTAATATTATTTTTTTATTTGATCTAATGAAATAGATGTTGAAGAATAAAGTCACATTTAATTTATTAATACCTAATATGTAATATATTTCCTTGATTTTAGATATATATCTGGAGAATCTAAATGTTTCTAGATGTTTTTTTACTCAATTTTAGATGTAAACATGAAATAAAGTTGGCAACACTGAAAAACGAGTTATTTTAAAAGAATCAGGTTTTTTCCCATTATTCATTTATTTATTTGTTAAATTTAGTCGATTTATTTCTCATGTCACAAAAAAAGTGTAAAATGTTTTAGATAAGGTATTTATTTTGCTTTATTGTTGTCAAAAAACGAATTTTGTGGAAATCTTCAGACTCCCCCTTCACCACCACCACCTTTTTTTTTATTTTTTACTTTTCAAACTTAAGACTTTTTTTTCATGACAAACTTTCTTCTTTTTTTTTTTCTCGTCCTTAAACAAAACAAATTATTTTTTCTTTGTCTAAAAGACAAAAAAGTTGAACGAATTTTAATTCTGGCGTGTATTCTAATTTTGTGGTCCAGATCTGAATGTGCCTTATGCGACATTTAATTCAAAGATAAAAGTGTAGTATCTGTTCTAATATGTTTTATCCAGCATTAACTCCCCGTTTTCAATTTTAAACGTTATTATGGTTGGATTTTAATTGTTTTCTTCATGAATTTTCAATTGACCAAAACAAAAGTTATGAATTTTATTTATTGTCGTCCACTGAAAACCATGTGGTAGCATTTCCGTTTTTGTATTTTTTTTAATTAAATGATTGTTTGTTTTGGAAAATTCAAGAAAACAATTAAAATACAATCGTGAGGTTAATGATATTTTTCGTTGACGTGAGAACAGATACTACACTTTGATCTTGAAGGCCGCAAAATTTTCATTACTTAGAGTGATTAATTATTTTTTTATCTTTTCTTATTTTTTAAAAAAGATTTATACCAAAATATAATAGATATATTAATTTAAAAAACCTTTATCACTCTATGCCGTGTAAAATGACAGAATATGACCAAAAAAAGTTGAATAATAGTATGTAAATAAATATATTGTTTGTTTTGGAAGATTCACGAAAAAGAATTTAAGAAAACAATTAAAATACAACCGTGAAGTTAATGCTATTTTTCGTTGAGGCGATGCGGATACTACACTTTGATCTTGAACTAAAAGCCGCAAAATTTTCATCATCTTAAGATTAATTAAAAAATCTTTTATTATTTCTGTATGACGTGTAAAATGACGGAATATGACAAAAAAAATAAGTTTAATAATAGGATTTCGTATAAACGACGAAATGTCGTAGTAGAAAAAAAATTATTTAATACTTTCTTTTTGCCTTTTTACGGGTGGGAAGTTTTCGACGTCTTTAGAGATTATAATCTTGGAAAAAATATTTAATATTCAAAAAACTGGATAAATGTGAAATTTAATCCCGTTTTGTAAAATTAAGTTAACTACAAATGGAGAAAAAGGTAAAATGAGTCTTTTAGTATTTATTTATTTGTTGTAAAACTTCTTCTTAGCCATGGTATTATTTTTCTGTTTCCCAACTTGAAGAACTTAGGAAGGGCTGGCACTTTTGCTATGTTGGGACATTTTGGTAGTACGCTCGGGAATTTTGGTATGTTTAGACAAATTCCTTTCACATCTATATTTCATATGAATGAATGGCTTGGCTTCGCGAACAAAGATTTTTGGGAAGGGGTTTCCACAGCAGTAATGGCAGTGTTGTCAATTTAGCGCGTTTCTTGTTTTGGCATTGCATAAAGTGCTAAATTAGCGCGTTTTGGGCCATTTTCTGGCTATTTCTGACCATCTTTAGCGTCTTTTTGATGGTTTTTTTGTGCAATTTAAAAAAATCTATCGCTTTCTGGCAGTCAAACTAGCATGAAAATATTTTTTGAGTTGGCAACACTGAGTAGGGGCCAGCGCATAAAATAGCCCTCCAGCCTGCGCGATGAAGTTTTAATGTGAAGTGCGCAGGGCCGACAACACCCTTTAAACCAAGCAGTGTTGACAACTCAAAAATTATTTTCGCCCTAGTTTGACTGCTAAAAATTGCCAAAATGTTTAAGTGTAAACACGCTAATTTAGCGCTTTTTTGCACTGCCAAAACAAGTAACGCGCTGAATCTAGCGCAAAAACCGATAAATCAGCAACATCAAGGGTTTGCATCCTATGATCCACCGAGGTTGTACGAATAGGTGCGTGGCCCCTAGGTTGTGGTTTTGACAGGAGTGTCCTTCCCCTGGCAGATGCCTGAGCTAGCTAGCTATGGGAGTCTGCCACACTTTTGCATGGATATTCCAACAGTAAGGCTGACCTGTGGTTAAACCACAGGATGTGAACATTCCGTAGTTGGTCGATGCCAAATAGTACACAAAAGAATCACTTGCAGAGCAGACAATGACTGTACTAAGTGGAACTCGTCTGAAAAACTTCATTCAAATGGAAATATAGCAGTTTTTTAGTATTAATCACTGCTACCCACAACACCCAAAACAAAATTCTCCCAAATAGGTTTTTAGTGGGGGGTTCAATTTACAATGTAAGTTTATGCCATATTGATCCTTTAATTTGTGTCCAGCAGCATTCTCACTTGTTTTTTGAAAATTTGGACTTTTTAGTAACATCGTTCACTTGTTAATCACTGCTACCCGCAACACTGGTTTATTGCTGGGTTATTCATGTGTTCGGACATTTGTATCTATATATCCAGACTTCGCCCAGCCCTAAGTGTTCATAAAAACTTGAAATCTTGCGCACACACACTCCCCTCAATGAGTAGGGAAAATGTTTGGGGTTTTTGTTGTTTTTTTTAAATTCCCTCCATAAATAGGTTTTTAGATGGGGGGTTCAATATTTTTTATGACTACTTTTTATTTTTGTTAGATGAAGTGTTATAAATCATTATTATTTACATTTTTATGACTACTTTTTATTTTTGTTAGATGAAGTATTATAAATCATTATTATTTAAATTTTTATGACTACTTTTTACCTTCATCTTTTTATTAGTTGCTTTTTATCACAACTTTTGCTCAGACTGATTACCCTTCGGCAGTGAGCAAATAGCGTTGATCAGAAAATAAAGAATAAGCCTTGGATGGATATTCTGATGGATCAAACCCACATCCCCTAACCAGGGGAAGCACCATTTAGCCTAGTCTGCTTTACCAATTACACCACTGAGCCTAACTGGGATCAGAAGCTCAAAATAACACTGTTAAACCTACTCTTCTTTCCGATCATTTGTTTTACATTTCTGGTAGTTACAGGATTTAATACATTTCACCGTTTTTATTTTTGTTAGATGAAGTATGATAAACCATTATTGTTTAAATTTTTATGAAAATCAAAACTGTCAACATAGGTTTCTTCAGTTTTCAAGTTTGGCTGGCTGGCTATGTATGGAGCTAGAGGGTTGAAAATATTTTAATTTACTCCATATGTCTAGTAAAAATGTTCTTTTAAATTCTCCCCATTGGGTTTTTAGGGGTTCAATTTACAATGTAAGTTTATGCCAAATTGGTCCCTTAGTTTGTGTCTGGCAGCATTCACACTTATTTTTTGAAAATTCAGACTTTTTTTAATGATCAACAAAAGGTCATACTATTGAGTGACTAACCAGACCTGTCTCTTTCTGTCTGAATTTTTGAAATGAGGAATTATCATTATACATAGATCTTTTTGGATTATTGTCTTCATCATGGTTGTGTTTAACTCATTATGTCTAGTAAAAACGTTTTTTTAAATTCTACCCCATAATAGGTTTTTAGTGGGGTTTCAATATGCAATGTAAGTTCATGCTAAATTGATCCCTTAGTTTGTGTCCAGCAGCATTCACGCTTTTTTCTGAAAATTCAGACTTTTTTAGTGATCACCTCTGAACAGAAGGCAAGAGAAGTAACTTATTCATTGATCACCCCTTTTTCTAATTGATCACCAGCATGCTGCCAAAAGATGTTGGTCATGTAACTGTTTCTATTGAGTGGCTAACCAGACCTGTTAAACACTGTTTTTATTACTGTTGCTGGGTTTAGGTTATTCATGTGTTCTGACATTTATGTATCTATCTATGCATCCAGACTTTGCCTAACCGTTCGTAATAGAAACTTGAAATCTTGTACACACACTCCTCTCAATGTGTAGGGAAAATGGTTTTTTGGGTTTTTTTTAAAAATCCCTGCACAAAATAGGTTTTTAGTGGGGGGTTCAATTTGCAATGTAAGTTTATCCTAAATTAATCCCTTAGTTTGTGTCCAGCCACATTCACACTTGTTTTTTTGGAAAATTTGGACTTTTTAGTGATCACAGCGCACCACCACTGTTTAATTACAAGATAAATAAAAGCATATATAGGTGGCGGTGATTCATGATTTCCCTTGGAATGCTAGTTTCATTTTGTATTCACTTCGGCCTGCAAGGCATAAAAAATGTTTCTAATCTGGCCTGCCTCCAAAAAACTTTGTTGACCCCTGGTATAGATTAGTAATCTCTCTCATCTACTTCGGCTAATGCTGCTTTGACCATAAGAAACAATTTCTGCAACAGCCGTTATCACAATTTATAACGTTGAGCAGCTATTGCGATCAATTTGTACCTTTTGTTGAACTTTAAACTTTGATCTTATGATAGGCAATAATCCGCTTGATACTTTGCAGTTTAAGCAAGGATTATCTCTAATGGTAACAAGTGCTTAGCTGAATCCCCACAAGAAATGACCTCATGAGTTTGAGGTTAAGTCAGGACAGGTCATAATATTTTTTGGGATAAGTGATATTAAAAACATTCTGGTTTATTGCTGGGTTTAGGTTATTCATGTGTTCTCACATTTATATGTATCTATGCATCTGGACTTTGCCCAGCCCTAACCGTTCATAGTAGAAACTTGAAATTTTGCACAAACACTCTTCTCAATGTGTAGGTAAAATGGGTTGTTTTTTTAAAAGAATTCCCCCTTTAGAGAGGGGTCCAACTTTATCTATTCATCTGGATCTCAACCAGCCCTAACCCTTCATAGTAGAAACTTGAAATGTTGCACACACACACTCCCCTCAATGAAAAGGGGAAAAGAAATTGTTTTTGTTTTTTGAAAATTCTCCTCCAAAAATAAAAATAATCTATAACTTTTCCCTGAGCAAGTTAAAAATTAGAGCAAGCAACTTAAAAAATACAGTAAGCAAATCAAAAACTGTGACATGCAAATTGAAGACTGCTACAAGCAAATCAAAAACTAAAGTGAGCAAATTAAAAAATAACGGTCTTATTATAATTTAATGTGTTTTGTTTTCAGCTTATA
>VCCN01006073.1:505118-526132 GCA_006491835.1 Architeuthis dux | reverse complement strand
ACATTGAAAATTGAACCCCCCACTTAAACCCTATTTTGGAGGAAATCTAGCGCCTGTCACATGATTCTTTGCTGGTCCCTGATTGGCTGCCTGTACGTGAGGTGCTGAGGGTTAGTAGTTCGCTGAGCTAGTAGTTCATAAGTATTGTAAAATCTAATGGTGTTCATTACAGAGAGCCTTTCTTGCTGATTCAGAGAAGGAACCAGGTTTTTGGTGAAATCTTTTATATGTAATACTAGGCCATGACCCATTGCTTCATGACAACAAGCTCGGCTGATGTCTGCTACTGATACTATAAGTTTGACAAACACGGATAGAGGGGGAAAAGAAAGTTAGGTAGTTTAATAAAACAGGTAGAAAGGGAAGGAGCAGAAAAGAAAGTTAGGTAGTTTAATAACAGGGTAGAAAGGGAAGGGGCAGAAAAGAAAGGTAGTTTAATAACAGGATAGAAAGGGAAGGGGCAGAAAAGAAAGTTAGGTAGTTTAATAACAGGATAGAATGGGAAAGGGCAGAAAGGAAAGTTAGGTAGTTTAATAACAGGATAGAAATGGAAGGGGCAGAAAAGAAAGTTAGGTAGTTTAATAACAGGGTAGGGAGAAACGAAAATTAGGTGGGCTAGGAAGGGAGTGCGGGAAAAGGTTAGTTTAACAAGAGGGTAGGAATGGAGAGGGACTGATGTTTACTACTGATACTATAAGTGTGACAGACACAGCTCTTATCTAACTATATAAATACCATTGTCACTTTTTTTGTGCAGATGTCTGTTTGTCTGTCACGCTATTCCAAACCGATATATCAAAATTAAGATACACTACTGTGACTTATTCCAACCTTTTTTTCAGACAATCCAATCTCTTCTTCCCATCTTTGATGTTAACACAATGTTTCGGCCGATTCATTTTATGGCCTTCTTCAGAGAAGAAGAGATTTGATTGTCCAGAAAAAAAAAGTTGGAATGTTAATGACTGTTCTCAAAATTATAGACAAAAGTACTTATTCAAATATTTCTTCATACGATTGAAATCCTTGTTGTTTATGTTGTTAACACAATGTTTCGGCCAATCCATTCTTCAGCCTGCTTCAGGTGTAATATCCGAATATGATGAGGTAAACAGAAGTCTTTTAATTTCAAAGTAGGTAAGACTTATAACGTAGGATTCTGGTGTTTCTTTGTCCTTGTCTTGTCGGGTTTGGGCCTGTTGAGCAGTTGAAGCCACATCGGGTTGAACTTATTAACATTCAAATAGTTCTTCGGACGCTTGACCTCCTTCTTCTTGTTTGTGTTGTTAACACGTTTCGGCCGATCCATTCTTCGGCCAGATGTAATGTTGACTGAATGCATTAGTCAGTCAAGTGTATAGTTTAACCCGATGTGGCTTCCGTTGCTCAAGAGACCCAACAAGGACAAAGAAACACCTGAATCCTACGTTATAAGGGTTAACTTCTGTTTACCCCATCACATTCGGATATTACACCTGAAGAAGGCCAAAGAAGGGATTGGCTGAAACGTGTTAACAACACAAACAAGAAGGAGTTCAAGCATCCAAAGAACTATTTGAATGTTAGTGACCCTTCTCAAAACTATGGAAAACATTGTGTTAACAACACAAACAACAAGGAGTTCAATTGTCTGAAGAACTATTTGAATGTTAATGACACTTCTCAAAACTATAGAAAAAAAAAAGTATTTATGTTTTGAATAAAGGTCCAGACGTTTTGTCTGAAAGAACTTTTAATTTTGAATAACCCTGTATCATGAACATTATTGGATGCCTTTTTAATTGATATTGTTATTTTTTGTTTTTTAATCCAGGGTGTGGTCAACCATCCCACTGAAATCTGTCTCCCTTCATGATGTCCCTGAAGGCCGTAGTAGTTGGTCTTTCTTTAATTATTAAAAAAAAAAATTTACCAAACCGGTCACTCAAGGATTGTCCAGTATCACTGCTGCACCTTCATCTTTAGTCTCCGACAACTACACCCTAAAATGACCCCAACAGTCCAATACCAAACAACAACTACAACAACATTTCCATGCAAACTACCGTCATCAGAATTGCTGTCACAGTTACCTCCCCCACATCCTTTGGTCAATCAGCAGTCGAGCTGTGGTCAAGAGAGCAGAGAGGGCGCAGACAAGGGGTTAGGTACATTTTATCGCCGCCGGTTCAGCGTTGCCGATAAAGCGACGCCGTTTCAGCACAGACCCTGCCAGCGGCAGATTATGTAGCACAGGCCATTCCAGCACCGCAAGTATATAGTTTCACAAGACTAACAACAAAGCTAGCCAAAACGTTATAGGTCCACCCTTTGAATACACTGTGAGTGTAAGCAATTCACGCTATATGCAATGTTTGTTTGCTAAAAGTTTTTAATTAACAGAATCGATAGATTTTTAAATTTATGAGGAAAAGAATGTTATTCATTTGAATATTAAACATATACAACATTGTCCTAAAATGTTGCTTTAAAAATTGGATTTCTGTAGTAAAAATCTTTGAAATTTGATTATAAAAGACAAATTGTCCTAAAATTTAGCTATCAAAAAACCCATTTTAATTTCTGTAGTATAACATTATTTTAAAAATCTATAAGAAAAATTATTGTAATTGATTTTTGTTTTGTTTATGAATGAATGTAATAGTAGTATAAATAGTATTAGGCAGTTGAAGGAGAGGGGATTTTGTTCAACCACACTTTCACCCCCCTTTCGTTTTATACTGAAACGTATATCAGTATAAAACGAAGGGGGAAAGATTTGTTGTTTATTTCAGGCATTAAGAGTATTGATAAGGACTCATATTGTGAAAACAGTGTAATAACATTTTATATAATAAATAACACGAACAGATTAGTGAGTACATAATGAACTGGATTGTAAGCTTTGTTTAGTAGCAAAGGAAACTGTAAAAGATTATTGTCACGGTCCTTAGATTCGGTAGCAGTGCTAGAACGGCCATGCTTGAACGACGGTGCTGAACCCGTCATAGCACTGGAACGGTGTCGTTTTAACAGCGACACTGGACTGGCAGCGCTGGACTGGGCCTTCCTCCAGACATGGGTCTGCCAGCAAGAAGTTTGACCAATTAGTTGTGATAATTGGTGAACATAGTGGTCGCTTGGGCAAGGCAGTGGTCAGTCCTGCTCTGCCGTCTTTTGTCGTTGTATCAACGGGGTTTATTTTCTTGTTTTCAGTTTGTAAACCGGACAAATGACCAAACAAACATCAGAGGATGACAAGCGGAAAAAAAAAAAAAAATGGCAGACGAATCACGAATGTCGAGAAAAACCATAAATAAAGATTAGTACTTTTTTTTTTTTAATAAATTCTATACTTTGAAAGCAACAAGAAAAGATATTATTTTTAATTTTATGACTACTTTTTTACCTTCATCGTAATTTATTAGTTGCTTTTTATCACAACTTCTATCTGCCACCTAGTTGAGTCTTAGTAGCTCAATCGGTAGAGCATAAACCATGCTCACCATAGGGGATGTAGATTCAAATCCTACTTAAGATTTATTCTTTATTTCTGATCAATGATGTTTGCTCACTGCCGATGAGTAATCGGTCTGAGTAAAAGTTGCGATAAAAAGCCACTAATGAAGTAGTCATAAAATTTAATAATAATTATTTAAAATACTTCATCTGAGAAAAAGGAATAATTTTTTAATTGATAAATTCTATTCTTTAAAAACAAGAAAAGATATTTTAAATTTTTATGACTACTTTTTACCTTCATCCTAATTTATTAGTTGCTTTTTATCACAACTTCTATCTGCTTTCTGGTTTAGTCTTAGTAGCTCAATCAGTAAAGCAAGCAGGCATAAACTGTTCTCCCCATAGGTTCAAATCCCACCTAAGACTTATTCTTTATTTCTGATCAACACGGTTGCGATAAAAAGCGACTAATGAAGGCAAAAAGTAGTCATAAAATTTAATAATGATGATTTATAAATACTTCATTTAATAAAAATGAATAATTTTTTTAATTTATAAATTCTATACTTCAAAAGTAACAACAAGGAAAGATATTTAAAAAAATTTTATGACTACTTTTTACCTTCATCTCAATTTATTAGTTGCTTTTTATCGCAGCATATACTCCCACCTAAGACTAGGTCTATAGTTTTGAGAAGGGTCATTAACATTCAGAGTTTCTTGGTCGATTGAACTCCTTGTTTATGTTTTAACAACATTCTACAGCCTTCTTCAGGATACTATCCAAATTTTTTTCTCCAGTAGCAGCAACACTTGTAAAGTAGAATTTTCCAGACGATTATAAGCGTTTTTGCTACTGGAGAAAAGATCTTCTGTTTACCACCATTACATTCGTATATTACACCTGAAGAAGGCCTTAGAATGGATCGGCCGAAACTTCATGTTAACAAAATAACAATAAGTAGGAGTTCAATCATCGGAAAAACTCATTGAATACCTGAGACTTATTCTTTACTTCCGACTAATGCTGTTTGCTCACTGGCAAAGAGAAATCAGTCTGAGTAAAAGTTGTGGAAAAAAAGCAACTAAATTGGTAAAGCAGGCTGGCATAAACCGTGCTCACCTGAGGCTTATTCTTTATTTCCGATCAACGCTGTTTGCAAAGTGTTGATTACACTTTGCAAACAGCGTTGATCTGAGCAAAAAGTTGCGATAAAAAAAGAATAATAAATTAGGTAAAAAGTAGTCATAAAAATTTAAAATAATGATTTATGATACTTCATCTAATAAAACTGTAAGAAAAGATATATATATATATATATATATATATATACCAAATTTTGTTCAGACAATGAAATGGACAATCCATTCTTCAGCCCTTGTATCTGAAAAAAGAGGCAAACATTTTTTTTTTTTTTCAGCCTATTATGGCCAAGAAAAATTGGTTCAAATTTCTTTTTTTTTAGTAGTCTTCACTGGGAGCTGGAAGTCTCTAAGCTCGAACTCACTATTTATTTTCCTGAATCAGTATTCGTTTAGCCACTGAAGAAGAAACTTCCGCTTTAGTCTCCACAATAGTAACACTAAGATGCGAATAGGTGAGGGAATTCAAGTACAGGTTTGGCAAACTTCTATTATTTTAGTTACCGGTTAAGCCAAAAAACATTCACCAGTGCTAGTTACACAAACGTAAGTCCACTCGGATGGTGTAATGGTTAGCACATATGCCTCATGTGCTGAAGGTCCTGGGTTTGAATCCTGGTATGAGTGAACAGTGTGGAAAACTCTTCATCAGGACAAATATCCCTGTGCACTCAGCAGCTAATAGAGTACACTCTAAGCTGTGTGATTAGGATGAAAGTATCCCTTTGGCGGACTTGCATTCTGTCAAGGGGGGTGATCATAAAAACTTGTAAGAATAAAGTCCTGGTCTTGACCAGACTTGAAACTTACAATTGACATTCTATTTTCTTAGTAAGAATTTAAGAGTTAATGAACACAATTTTTTTCTTCGCCATAATTGTCTGAATGAAAGAAATGATTTGCGTTTTTTATCGAATTATACACCTGACAAGGGCTGAAGAAGCTATCGGACGAAACGTTGATACGAAGAAGAGATTCAGTTGTCTTAACAAAATTTGGAATGTTAATGACTCCTCTAAAAGTTATAGACAAAGAAGATACATTATTGTTAATTTTATGACTACTTTTTACCTTCGTCTTAATTTATTAGTTGGTCCCCCCCCCCCAAGTCTTATTTTTTATTTTCCGATTGACGCTGTTTGCTCTCTGCCAAAGGGAAATCGGTCTGGGCAAAAGTTGCAATAAAAAGCAACTAACAAATTACGGTAAAAAGTAGTGGTAAAATTAAAAATAATGATTTATACAGTATCGTCCATAAATAACTTCACCCCTCCCACTTTTTATTAGAAAGTTAATTGACTTCTAAACCAAACATAGCAGGATTTTATTATTTCTAGTGTAACATTACACAATCAAAACGGATATTATCAGGTATTATTTATGACCAAATTCTACAGCATTGAAACTTTGCCAAAAATATTTTTTCATAGTGTTGTACTCATTGGATGGCAACATATTCATATTTTTGGCAACAGTTTCAATGCTGTAGAGTTTGGTCATAAATAATACTTGATAATATCCATTTTGATTGTGTAATGTTACACTAGAAATAATAAAATCCTGCATTGTTTGGTTTAGAAGAAAATTAACTTTATATTAAAAAGTGGTAGGGGTGTACTCATTTATAGGCAACACTGTATACCAACTTTTGTTCAGACAATTTAAACTCTTCTTCACATCTTCGATATAGACAATTAATTCTACAGCCTTCTTTAGGTGTAAAATGTAATATTCGTCTTCTCTCAGTCTCTTCCTCCGGTGGTGGAAAGCAAAAAACGGTATCCTTTGCTTTGAAGAGGGCCGGAGAATGAATCAGTTGAAACGTGTCTACATCAAAGATGGGAAGAATAGTTTAAATTGTCCGAACAAAAGTTGGTATGTTAATGACTTCTCAAAGTTATAGACAATACTTTATATTTTTGTTTAAAAAATGTCTAGTAATTTTTTTTCATTTGAAAAAAAAAAAAAAAAATCCCTTTTCTTTTTCTACAACACTTAATTTTTATTTAAAGAAAAAAACCAGAAATATTTAGTATTTTTCCAAGAGGTAATTTGTATTTTGAAACAAAGGTATTTTTCAAGCACATAGAACTTTTGAATGCTTTGCATTAAGAAAAATGCTTTGTATTTGAAAATTGCTTTTCTTTACTTTCTAAAGACTTTTTTTTTATTGATTTTTATATTTGAATACTTTTTTAAACATTGTACAAAAGTGTCCTGAAAACCTGCTGACTACATTATTAAAAAAAAAAAAAATTTTTTTTTTTCCCTTACTGAGAATTGAACCGTGAACATTGTTGCCCACTTGCCAACAGCCATGTTGTGTTTAAAAAGTACAGAGGAAAAAAGAAAATAATTTCAGTACCGGACTATTTATCTGGCGACCGGAGGTGACCTGGATTTCTTGATTCCTCAACCAAGGCTGGCTTGACTCTTAAATTCATTATACGTTTCAAACTCTTCAATGAATAGCATTTTTTTTTTAAATGGAACTCTTTTATGAATTGAATTACAAAAATTACCTATAAGTGCAAGGGAAGTAACTCTGATCAAAAATTATCCCCCTTGATTTAAGATTTGAAATTTTAATATGAATTTAAAAGTTAATATATGTTACACCAAATCAGTAAAATTATCTAATTAACAAATAGAACTATGTATTTACTTATTTTTGTGAAAAAAGTTTGATTTCAATTTTGATTGTAAAAAATAGTTATTTTATATCCTATGTATTTACTTCCTAGTAAATACGTAGTTTCAACTTTTTTTACAAAAATAAATGAATACATAGTTTTAATTTGATCAAAAATTTATTTAATCAAATCAAAACAGCTGTGTTTTTTTCACCAAAAATAAGTAAATACACAGTTTTAATTGCCAAGTAGGCAATTTTGCCGATTCTGATCAAAAGTTATCCCCCTTGATTTAAGATTTGAATTTTTTAAAATATGAATTTCAAAGTTAATATATGTTACGCCAAATCAGTGAAATCATCTAATTAGCGAATAGAACTATGTATTTACTTATTTTTTGTGAAAAAAGTTTGATTTCAATTTTGATTGTAAAAAAAAGTTATTTTATATCCTTAAATAAACTTTTGATCAAATTAAAACAATGTATTTATTTTTTGTAAAAAAAAAGTTAAAACTATGTATTTACTTCTTTAGTAAATATGTAGTTTCAACTTTTTTTACAAAAAATAAATGAATATTTAATTTTAATTTGATCAAAAGTTTATTTAATCAAATCAAAACAACTATTTTTTTTTTTACAATCAAAAGTTTATGAAATCAAACTTTTTTTTTCATCAAAAATAGGTAAAAACACTGTTTTAATTGCCAATTCGGCATAACATATACTTAAAATATGAAATAAAAAATAAATAAAATTGTATTTAACAGATACAAATGAATACATTTCTAAAGCAGGGTCTGTTTGATATTTAAAACTATCAAATTCATGAACCGCTTCAATGAATAGAATTTTAAAAAATAATGGAACTCTCCTATGAATTAAATAGAAAAATTCACTTAATTGTTAAAGGGAGATAATTTTAATCAGACATTTCGTTTGATATTGACAATCAATTTTTTTATATGAATTTACGGTCAATCGACAGCAAATTCTTAAAATATACAATGAAAAGTAAAGAACGAAACTGTTTATAACATATACAAATTAATCCACTTAAAAAAAACAGGTCTGTTTAATCAATATTAATCCACTAATCTTCATCTGAAGACAATTCAACGACACCACAAAAATTAAAACAAATAGCAAACTGCTACGAATCCTGTTAGATTAATAGACCACTTGTAACCGGTGTGGAACTCTTCAATGAGTAAGATCAAAATAATGGAACTCTTTAGTGAATTCAATTAAAGAAAAAAAAAAAATCAGCAAAAAGTGCAAGGGAGGTAACTTTGTTCAAAAGTTACTCACCTTGAATTACTTAAAAAAACAAACTTACTTGAATGAATTTAAGAGATTAGAGATAGCCTGTTTAAAAAAAATATCTGTTTTTTTGGAAGCCGGATACATGGTCCGGTACTGTAATAATAAAACCCCACCCTATACAGTAAAAGACGTTCTCGTCTCCTCTCCACCACCCCACCAGTCAGCCACCACAATCACAATCAACCAGGGTTGCCTCAAGAGGCTGGTATTGAACCTCTGCCTGTGTTGGGTAAGTCTCCGAGATAAAGCTCGGATTATCTCCCCTTCTGGCCAAATCTGGTAACCTTGGACTCAACCACACAGAAATACACTCAGAGGATTTTTCTTGTTTCAAAGAAACACAAAACTAAAAAAACATATATTTTATTTATTAATTTATTTATTTTTTTTTATTAAAAATTTTTTTTTTTTGGTAATCTTTGCCATAGATTTATATATGTCAAAGCAGTGTTTAACCAGCATAGAGAGTCTCCAAAAGTCATACAAAGGCTCCAAAAAGTTTGGAATTCATGTTGCGCCATCTGACATGCGTTTAATTTCATTATTGCATTAATTTCTTTAGTTTTTAAGTTGGTCTGGCTGGCTATGTATGTATCACAAATGTACAGGCCATGCCAATTGAGCTTAGAGAACTGAAAATTTAAACATTTATTATGTTTAGAAAAAACTTCTTTTTTTTTTGTGGAAAATCAAGGTTTTTAGTGAGGGGTTTTATTTGCAATGTAAGTTTATGCTAAATTGGTCCCTTAGTTTGTGTCCAGCAGCATTCACGCTTGTTTTTTTGAAAATATCTACTTTTTTAATGATCAATGCCCGACAAAAGGTGAGAGAAGTATACTTATTCATTGATCACCACTTTTTCCAATTTTTTAATTCTGTCAAAAGACGTTGGCCGCATGACGGTTTCTATTGAGTGACTAACCAGAACTGTTTAATTATACTTTTTAATAAAAAAACGTATACTTTTTAGAGCCTCGGTATGACTTTTGGAGCCTCTCTCTGCTGGTGAAACATCACAATGGGTTTATGTACGTCAAAGCAAAGATTACGCTTTTATTGTTTTTTTCCATAAAAACTAATGTACATTTAAGGATTGCTTTGTTGACTTTATTTCGAAGATCCACCCAGCTTTCTGTAGCAAAGAAATAAAGGAACTGTTATAAAATAATAAGAAGAATAAAAAATCTTAAAATGCACGTTTCTTGTTTCTGTACACCAAAAACGTTTTGTGGTCGATTCCTAAATAAAAGTTTGTTACTGGTTTGTACACTGATTTTTTATGATGTACTAAACACTGACTTATGCGGCTGCTGCTAACATATTATGGAACAAATGAAAGTAGAAAACTTAACCATTTAAAACTGTATTGGCAAAGTAGGATGACTTAACCATCAAAAATGGATCACATCATAAGGACTGATTTGACAGATCACCGCTAAAGAAGCTTAAATTTTTTTTTTACTTTCATACTAAGCTGGCACGGCAATGACTTTCAGTTTTGGTAAAAAAAACAATTATTTTATTATTTCTTTTTTAATTAAATCAAGTATTGTAAACCATTTTTATTAATTTTTGACTATTATTTACATTCATCCTAATTTTTAGTTTGGCTGGCATGGCAGTGTTATTGTTTTGGTTTTAGTAAAAAAGCGATCGATTATTTTATTATTTAATTTTTATTTAGACAATGAATTGTAAACCATTTTTATTAATTTTTAACTACTATTTACCTTCATCTCAACTTTTAGTTGTTTTTTTTAATTACAATTCAACTTGGTTTTAGTAAAAAAGCTATTATTCATTTATTGTAAACCATTTTACAAATTGTGATTAAAAAAAACAACTAAAAGTTAAGATGAGGGTAAATAGCAGTCAAAAACTAATAAAAATGGTTTACAATACTTGATTTACTAAAAAAAAATAATATAACATAATCGTTTTTTATTAAAACTCTTTGCTGTGCAAACTTAGTACGAAAGTGAAAAAAATTAAAGCTTCTTTAGCGGTGATCAGTCAAATCAGTCCTTATGATGTAATCCATTTTTGATGGTTATGTCGTCCTACTTTGCCAATGTATTTTATTAAATTTAATTATAATGGATATAATTTAGTTTTAGGGTTAAACAGAATATACACTAGCAATTCATTGAACAATTTTTTTTGTTCCTCCAAATGAACTCAAGTAAATAACTTACTGGTCAGTTTACGAACAAGTAACAAACTCTTACCGATTCCTAGAAACCATGCATAAAATGGCAATAACTCCTGTTAGCCTTAAAATGATTATCTCCCTTTTGAAAGAAGAACAGATTGTTTTTTTGTTTTTTTTTATTAAATTTGACTAGTTTTTACCTTCATCCTAATTTTAGTTGTTTTTATACAACTTATTAATTCTAGCCACTGTTGGCAATGAATAACAGTGCAATCAGAAATAAAGAGTAAGCCTTCAGTGAGTTTGATTCACACCGAAGGCTTACTCTTTATTTCCAGATTCATGGATTTGCAGAAGCTGATTCACACCTATAAACTCACTCCCTAGAACCAACTCTGCGCCATATTTATGTTGGTTTACGCATGAGATCTAGTAGTCTTTTTTATAAATCAATCTTTATACTTCATCCAATAATAATAATAAAGATTGATTTATAAAAAAGACTACTAGGTCTCATGTAAAACAACATAAATATGGCGCAGAGAGTCGGTTGTAGGGAGTGAGTTTATAAGTGTGAATCCGATTCTTCTAATCCAAGAAGTCTTTGTGGCCAATTGGTAAAAGCAGCTAGGTGTAAACTAGTCTCCCTCTGGCATGAGGGTGTGAGTTCGATCCTCACTGATGGCTTACTCTTTATTTTCCTATTGCGCTGTTATTCACTGCCATAGAAACTGGCCCGAATTAATAAGTTGTATAAAAACAACTAAAAATTAGGATGAAGGTAAAAACTAGTCAAATTTAATAAAAAGAGGTATGTTACAATACTTCATCCAAAAATAATAAATATTGTTATTGCTTTGAATAAATGAAATTGGTTTCATTTGTGTGCTGTTTTCAACATCGAGTGGATGAAACGTTAAAGGTTAGTATGGAAATTGTGGCGAGAACTTGCTACTTCGACGATCAAAATGTGTGCGCATTGCTTGCATTTGCGTACCCAGATATGCTCGTGATAGCTCTTTTAAACGAAAAGCTTTTGCAGTACATCCGCGATATTGACGCTTCACTCTTGCCACATATGGGTCTTTCCCCGCTGTTCTGGTCGATGAAAGGGAGAAGCGATGGTGGAATGGTCAGTTGCGTTTGAGACTTGTACAACACGGTTATCAGTCCGAGGAGCTGAACAAGTCTTGATCTAGGAGGGTCCCATCCAAGTTTTTCTTCCGGTGTTGGAGCACTTTACGTGCTATTCAGTGACTGTCCGCACCAAACTGTGTCAGTGTTTTCTCAACCCCTCTTTAAACCAACAGAAATGAAGTTTTTATTTCATTTTCTGCCGTTTTTAACATTGAGTAGCTGAGTGTTTTTCTGCTGTTGAAATAAGGGAGGTAATCTTTAGTTCATTTTAAGGCTAACAAGAGTTATCCCTGTTTTAGGGACGGATTCTAAGAATCAACATTTCTCTCCCCTACATTTCACCTAGGAGGTGCCGGGTGGCCAAGTGGTTAACGGCATGGAGAATGAACTCGGCAAGTCGAGTTCAAACTCCAGTTGAGGCAGTTTGTGTTCACTTCACACCAATTCCCTAGGGAAAGGCATAAATCCATCTCCTCTCTCCTAAACTATGAGTAAAATAGCGGCTGAGGTGAGTAACGCCACTTCGAGTGCTTGTCACCTCTTCATCAATTTCACACATCGCAAACCTCAAAGAAGTTTAACCAAGACAGGGATGGCTGAATCCATAGTCAGCGTAAGGGAAGTTCTTTACTTTTTGGTTAATTTTGCGTTAACTCTTAAATTCATGAAGCATTTGAAACCGCTCCTAAATACAGTGGAATTCTTCAACAAACAGATTTTTTTTTAAATTAACCTAAAAGTGCAAGGTAAATAACTCTGATCAGAAGTTATTCCCCTTAATTTAAGATTTGAATAATTTTTATATATGTATGAATTTAAGAGTTAAGTTTGTTTTTCATTTTTTTTTCTCCTTTTGCTGACATGTTTTGTTTTCAATCCTTTTTCTTCTAAAAATTCTCTTGGTTTCTGTTAAATAAGACCTTTCTTCTATCTATCCAGGCTTGGTGGTTGAGAATGTAGTGAGCTTGCTTTCAGAGCCATGAGCAGGGCCTTTGTGAGGGGTTGTATCTGGTGCATTGCACCGGAGCCCAGAGTGCCAAGGAGGGAAGCTCAAGAGTTTCTTGGGTAGATCTGTCTATCGAAACTTCTAAGTCGACAAGATATATCCATTAATAAAATAGTTTATTTACTACTATGAAGCCCGCCAGATTCAAAAATAGCCAGTTTTCTGGTAATTCCAGTTTTCTGGTAATTCCAGTTTTCTGGTAATTCCAGTTTTCTGGAAGCCAGATAAATGGTCCAGTACTATAAAGCCTCTTTAAGCTCAATGTAACAGTTTAAATGACAGGGGTAAACAAAATAACCAAGATTTTCATGTAAACTTTCAAAGCAGACAGACCCACCTTCCTCCTGTAATGAGGTGCTTCCTCATAGCTGAGATTATTTTTCACCAATGCCAGAGTATTATAAATATCTATTGCACTGGAGGCACCCTTGAAATAATTTTCATATCTTAAGGAACCCCTGCATAAAAATGTGTTTTCAAAAATGTATATCTTCTATTATATAAAACTCTGTTTGTCACTCCCCCACACCCTTAGCGTTAACCTACTAGAGGTCTATAGAATCCAGAACAACATACATAGAGTGGCTACTGACATTCATTGCTCAAAATGCCCTGATAAGAAAATGCTGACTTCATCTATGTGCAGTAAAAACCCGCTATACAACACAGTAAAAAATGTACGAATGTCTGAATTCTTACTGTACGGAAATTGAATTAGAGGTGCTAATTTATAGGGACGGAAGTCTGCTGTGTACGAAAGTCGAACGAACAAATCTTGAGGACTGCCTGTATATGTAAATGTTTGTTATGTGGATGTAAGGTAATCCAACAGAATGGTAGAGGTAATTTTATTGTGGAACTGTAAGACCTATCACACTGCCCACTAACTCAACCACCACCGATCTCACCATTAACCTAAGCAAACTGGACGTACATATTGCTACAAGCACATCTGCGACCATTAGGGACTTAGTCAATAAACCACACAACAATCCCCCACCCCAATCTGAGGCTGGTGTTTATGTTATACTATGCAATGACTGCAACGGGTTTTACATCGGCGAGATGTCCAGACCACTCAAGAAAAGGGTATATGAACACCGGGGAGCCCTCAAGCTTGACAACAAGTTAAGCGCGTTAGTTGGATACAGGAACACGCATAACTTTAGCTTGCAGAAATCCTGCATCATCAAAAACATACATGACGATGCATCGAAGCTGCACTCATAGCCGAGTGCAAAACTACATCCCAAAACCTGGGCATTTACAACTAACAACGGGCTTAAATAAGCTAATTTTAAAACAACACATCGAAATCAAAAATAATCATATACAAACACGGGGGATTGGATAAAGATATAAGTATGTATCACACACACACACACCAGACACAAACAAGTCCCACTTCTCATAGAGGCATGCACCCACATAAAATCATCAGCAGGCGTGCACACCAATTAGTAAAACCAGACTATAACAAACCCTATTCACGGGTAATATATGTATATGTGTGTTCATGCATTTGTATGTGTATTTATGTATATGTATATGTGTGTGTATTTACGTATGGATGTCTTCACATGTATGTACTTTCTCATATGTACATGTGTGTACATGTATCTATATGCAGGCATATATCAATGTGTGTATATGCATGTATATTTATGCATGTCCATCTGTATATGTGTATGGGGGCTTATGTATATGTGTGTGCATGTATGGGGTGGTATTCATCTTCCCGAATGTCACTTTCCTGAACGTTGATTGGCCGATTCTTCACTTGGTCAACTTATCATTTTCCATACTGTTTATTTGCTTGAAAAACAAAGGGAGACAATTTGAGTCATTGAACAGGCCTTTCTTTCATACAATATTATTTTCAAAAAGCACTGGTTAACTTTTCTAAAATTAGTGCGATGGGGGTATGTTAATGTTTACAATTTATGAAAAAAAAGCATCTATTGTAAATGTGATATTTATTTATGATAAGATTTAGTATTTACAATATATATTGTGTATAAGATTTAGGAGGAAGAAAAAGGATTTTATGTACGATCGTATGTATCTATACGTGTTTTATGATCAAAACGAGTTATTGGTGTTGTTTGAGTATTTACAATAAAATGAATGTTATTTTCATTTTATTTATGATTGTATGTGTCTTTACGTGATTTATGAAAAGTAGAAAAAGGATTTATTGCTGTAGATTGAGTATTTACAATAAAATGAATTTTATTTTCATTTTATTTCCGGCATTATTTGGATTAACATAGGTAATTATATGGTTTAGTAGGTAAAGCGTCAGTTTCTTAAGAGATAACTCCCAATGGAGTATATATGTTCAGTGACAAAGTCCCGGTTTTCATTGCATGTGCCAGCTTAGTGATCCTTGCAAGTTTTAAGGATGCAAGTCCACTGAAGGGATACCTCCACCCTAATCACACAGCTTAGAGTGTACTCAATTGGCTGCTGAGTGTACAGGGAGATTTGTCCTAATGAAGAGTTTTCCACACTTTTTGCTCATATTGGGAACTTCCTAAAAAATTAAGTTTATTCTCCTTCTCAAAAAAAGACCCCAAATGCTATGCCCTATTTTACTAATTTTGGTACTGGTACAATACTGGGGTCCAACCATTAAGACAAAAGAGTTATTTCCCTTGAACTTTTTTTTCTTCAAATTTTCCACAAATAAAAATGTCTTAAGGGATTTTTTCGTTGTGTATGTCACATGAAAAAATCCCCTAAGGAATTATTATTTTTTAATCTTAATCTTTAATTTGATTTATTTTTTATTTTGAAATTTAGTATAAAAAATTCTTTTTCAATTTACAAAAGAAAGAAAGGTCTGGATGCTGCCCAACAATTTTTGGGTGAGGTATGCTCATATGGTATTCTGATCTAGGAGCATTACCTTTTTCATTCTTTTCCACCCTAATCACACAGCTTAAAGTGTACTCAATTAACTGCTGAGTGCACAGAGAAATTTGTCCTAATGAAGAGATTTCCACACTCCTCACTCATACCAGGCATCGAACGCGGGACCTTCTGCGTGTGAGGCAGACATGCTAACCATTACATCATATCCAAAGTTGGTGTGATTTTTATTCATTGCCGTCACGTGACAACATTTTAAATTTTAAAATTTAATCCACTCAACGTTTTAAATTTCTCCACGTAAAAAAAACCACAAGTTCTTTGACTTATCACTTCATTATTATTGATTTTTTTTACCTTCTTCATCTTAATAGTTTAATTGCTCTTTATCACATTTTAATTTTTTTCTTTTTACTTGCACGAACATCGCTGTTTTGGGGGCAGAAAGTTGCGATAAAAAGAAGCAACTAATAAAATTAAGATGAAGGTAAAAAGTAGTCATACATCTTTTTAAATAATATTGTTATTTAATTGTTTTGTATTAAAATAACTTACTTAGTTTTGTCTTCAAAATAGTCTTAAATAAAAGGAAATATATTTGCGATGAGCTATACGAAGTTTGTTTTTACTTGCGTGATCGAACATCGCTGTTTTAGGCAGGTCTCTTCGCAAGGGATTCATTTTGTGTATGTCTGATCATGAAAAGAATTTTTTAAGAATTCAAGGGAAATAACTTTTTTGTCTTAATCGTTGGACCCCAGTATTGTATCAGTACCCTAATTTTTTTCTTATTTCAAAGTCTTGACAGCATTAGCCTCTTCTTAGGGAAAAGTTGCAAATTGACTGATCTGGAACCCAACTAAAAAGATTCATTTTAAGGTTGAAATGTTTTGATTCCCCAAGATCAAATTGCTGTTAAAATTTGACCCCAAACTAATACCTCGAGTTGAGTTTAGTCAGCGATAAAAAGAAAATGCAACTTAATCTTTTGTTTTTTAAGGTTTCCGTACTTTTAAATTATGGACGTTGGCTTTTAGTGGGGCTAATGAAAAAGTCCCACAATTTCTTTGACTTAATAAAGATTAATTCTACAGAACACAAGGCAAACTTGAAAGCACTCAGAGAGCGCAACCTCTGCCAACGCCATTGTCAGTGGAAGTAATTGTACATGGATCCGCTACAAAATTTAATCACTCCTTCCGTAGACTATTATCCACTCTTCCACAAAATTTCATTGAAAATCACAGAGAACTGTTGGAGTTATCGTGTTGACAGACACAAGAACTTTTGTAAAAAGAATGGAAAAATATCTAGCAATAAAAAAAAATATTCATGGAACCAAATGAACCACTTCTTCCTTTCCCCATTGCCTACCCACCCTTCCACAAAATTTCATTGAAATCCATTGAGAACTTTCGGAGATATCGTATGGACAAACAGATGGAAAAACACGAGACCGAATACATATACCTCTCCAACTTTGTTGGCAGAGGTGAACTAGAGATTTTAGATGTAAACTTGAAAATAAAGTTGGCAACACTGGCCTAGCTAGATCTTCACACAAGAAAAGAACTAACGCATCCATGGTCTGACTTCCAGGCTTGTTTTATCCTTTGCCAACTAACTTGTAAGAGGTATATGTATTCACTCATGTTTGTCAGCACAATATCTCCAAAAGTTCTCAATGAATTACAATGACATTAATTAAATTTGTTTTCGATTGAGATATTTTTCAAGAGGTAAAACAATAGTCTGAAATATGATAAATCGAAACAGTTACCCCCCTTCATGGTAGCTATATATGAACTGATTTTCATTCAGTTTTCAGTTAGTGATTGGTAGGCGGCTGTCTTACCAACTTAGCCAAACTGACAAATCTACGAAAATGTATGTTACCAATACTCTCAGGCTTATTTCATTCTAATAAATAAATACATGTATAATGAAAAAATATATATTTTTATAATTTTTTAATTTATTATATATACAATACATAAGTTGCCGTAAACATTTTCAGTCGGAATAGAAGTTGGAGTGGAGTTTGACCCCGCAGTAACCAGGCCTGTGAACTTTCACTTTCCTCTGGAGAAATTCTACAAATCCAGAAATGGAATAATGGTTTAAGCGAATAATCGAAACGTGTTTTGTTATTCTGTTATTCCGGAATAATATCAATAGTACTCAAAATGGCTGCTGTCGTTCGAGGCATGAGCAAGGTATGTCTAAAGAAATCTTTGAATATTGTTAATTAGTTTTTTTACCTGCGATTATTCAACTTGTCTTATTTCACCTGGACAGATTTTTATCTCCCACTGCTGTATTGATAATAAATACAGGTTTTAATATCCGGATTTTATCAATTTCTTTTAGCTGCACACGTGAAAAATAAGAGATAATAATTGTTGTTACTTTTAACCTTTAAAAAAACATAAATGAACTACGAAGTCTTAATAATATTTATTATATAATATGATTGTTAATATTATTTATTTAGCTGCAACTCTAGGTATTTAGTTTTAAAACAATAAAAATATTTCATTTACTTTGGAACTTTAAAGAAACCAAGAAAGTGTTTCTTTCGGGTATTTATCCTAGTTTCGTGGTTCAAGATCAAAGTGTAGTACCTGTTCTTCTCGCGTCAGCGAATCCTAGCATTAACTTCGTGTTTTCAGTTTTAAACGTTATTACGATTGTATTTTGTTTACTTGAATTTAAAAATTTTTTTTACGAAAAACAGTTTCGTTGATTGATGTGAGAAGAACATATACTACGCTTTGATCTTGAAAGGCTGTAGAAGGCGCATTCCGACCTATTGCCCACGAAACTAGGATTAGGATACGTATGTGACTTTATTGCAAATTGAAATAGAGAGAAAAATAATACTACCTCTGTCGCATAATAATAGTTGTTATTTGCATATATATAATGTATATATATGTAACAACTATTGTGGGACAGGGGGTAGTAATTTTTTTAAAAATAGTGAATTATTGTTTGAGGTTGAAATAAAAGTTTTTAACTTTATTTCAATTTCCAATTTCTTTTTCTTTTTGATATTTTGTAATTTCTGGTAAATATTTAATCACTTCTGATCGGGATTGAACCCCTGTTGTGATATTTAAACAAACTTGTAGAATGAATGCTTTATTACTCACTCCAAACGAAAATGTTGAAGGAATTTCCAATATTTTCTATAGTTTTGAACCTTAAAAAGGTTACCTACTTTAAAAAAAAAAAAAAAATCTGTTTACCCCATCACACTCTGATTTTACACCTGAAGAAGGGATCGGCCGAAACGTCGGGTTTTTACAACACAAACAACAATAAGGAGTTAAATCGTCCGAAGAACAATTTTAATTATACGATGTTGTTAATGTTAAATCATTTGTTTTTCTTTGTATTTATTTCTATAGGCTTAACCTTTATTTTTACTGTCTACGTGACAGTAGTTTTATTGTTTTGACTTCGACTGTCTATTTGCTGAATTGTGACCTTTTTTTAATTTTCATATACTTTTAATGCTTATAACAATCTTTATTTTTACCTTTTCTTTGTCCATAAATCCTTATTCTTTCGAAACACCTTTTTTTTGTCATCAGACTCTTCTTGAGATTCACCTTTTCCACGTGTCTTCTTCTTCTTCTTCTTCTTCTTCTTCTTGTATCTTTTTTACAACATCCCAACCCCCAAAAAGTCCTCAACTTAAAGAGAAAATAAGTTACCTTTTATTTAATATTTATAGAACTTTATTTCTGACTAAATGTGTGAAAATTTAAGTTAAATATTATGTCTGAATTTTTACAAACTCGGGTGTAAAAAAGATTCGTTTTTTAGTCAAGTAGTGTGTGTGTGTCTGTGTGTGTGTATTTTTGTAGGTTACGGTAAATCTATTCTTGTGTAATAAATACATTGTTTTCTACACAGAGGAAATGCACTATTTAACTTAACTAAACTGGAATTCAGATGCTTATTTTTTTTTTGTCTGATTGTTTGCAATGTTGCAAACTCCAAAAATATTTTAGCGCTAGTTTGACTGCTAAAAGGCGCTAAATTGTTTTTAAATAGCTAAAAATGGTCAAAAGCCACAAAAAATACACTAAGAATGGGCGAAAATAGCCCCCAAAATGGCCAAAATGTTTAAGCGTAAACGCGCTAACTTACTGCTTTTTGTACTACTAAAACAATAAAGGCGCTGAATCGGCAACACGGTTTTGTTTTCGTCCTCTCCGGGAGGTGGGCTGATGTACTTCAAGCCGAAAAATTCACCTCTATTTCTGTATTTTAAGACCTTAAAGAAGAGGAATAATCATTCATTAATATTAAACGCGTTTTTCTGACATTTGAACTCATTCTTTTTTTTATTTTTCCCCAACAACGTTTCGGTCGATCCATTTTCTATTTCACTTTTTTGACACAATGCCTTTTTAAAAATTAAAGTTCAAAGTTAAATGACGTTTTATTTAATAGGCTTGGCTTCTTTAGTCTGGCGGAAGGTCACAGTATTTAGATTATTCAATGAGGTTATTTATTAAGTTTAACTTAGTCTGACACAAGGTCACACTAATGGGGCACTTAGTAAGTACCGATTATAGGGGCGGATCCATCCTGTTGAACTGACCGTACATTTTTTAAATTATGTGTCCAAAATTGCGTTTCAGATCATATCAGCTACTGAAATTAAGTGTTGTCTAGAAGTCTATTTAAAACATGTTTAGGGGGGTCAGCTACTGAAATTAAGATTCGGAAAAATTTTAAGGGTCTTGAAGGTTGTCATGTGTTGAGACGAAAAGGTTTAAAGCTCAGAAAACAGTATAAATAAAAAATTTGAGACCCCCTGGATTACACTAATGAATTGATCTAACCATCATGCTACCTAAAGATGTGTTTAGGCATCTTCACACACTTTTGACAAGAGGTGACATGTATCGATAAAAACGCCTGAAACTTGCAGACATGTGAATTTTAATATGATAATTATTTGTTTCCAATGTATAGAACCAGAGATTTTTATCTTTGAAAAGTTGTTTACACTGCGTAAACAATGAGATGTAATAATTTGCATTAGAAAATTAGGACATCCAGGAGTTGATACATATTATCAAAAACATTTAGATTGGCTAAATCGTATTTTAGCATCCCAAATTATTGTGCAGGCTTGACTGTTCCTTTTCTTTTAATTTTGTGGACCCTAATACCATACCTGCCAAGTCTCACGTATTTTGATACATTTTCACGCTCTCACACAATTTATCAAAAGTGTTCGATTTATTAAATTGGTTTAGATTTCTGATAAAAGAAATCTAT
>VCCN01006073.1:475284-497386 GCA_006491835.1 Architeuthis dux | reverse complement strand
GCGTGATCTCATATTTGTATTATTTCCCGGGCAACAAAAAAAGGATTACTAAAAAAACACATTTAAATTATAACTGTCAATCAATCAATAATAATACCTTTTTCAATGAACTTTTTCATAATTTTATTTCACTGGACTGAGTGATACATTGGGAATAATCACTGAAAATTTGGCTATCAGGGAGGAGAGAGTTAAAGGATATCTTTGACATGGAATAAAATGTAGAATTTGGACCCCAATATTCTTTTATATAGTTTGAGGGGTCTGGATTCTACTACACTTCATCCTTGTTTTGATTAAATTAAATTGAATTTTGATTATGGTGTAATCTGAAAATTTGCGCTTTTGACTTGACTCAATTTTGGGGTCTGGATTCTACATTTGATCCCTTTCAATTTTTTTTTTTTTCTCTCTATTTTCTTCATCCTTTATTACAGGTTCCAGAAGAAAATATTCTCGGGACGTTCGGTCAGGGCTATAAATATGCAATTGGCATTCTCAATGAAGGCAGAATTGGTATTGGATCTCAGGTGAGTGAAGATTCTTACTGTAATTTGAATCCTTTCTTCTTTTGAGACTCCTGGGACACATATATCTGTTATGATATACTGTCATGGAAGGTCATTTCCAGGTCAAACACCTGTGTGGAAATGGAAGCTCAGAGCAGACCCAAACAGAAGAGACAGACATCAGCGGAGCCGGAAGGCACGAGACCGCTGTCCCTGTTGGGGACAAACTGACGGATCTCCTTATCTCTCTCCCACTCTTCATTCTCTGGCCGACAAAGATGTATGCTATGAAATAAAAAATATGTCTTATATTTTTACAACAAGTCTTCGAATCCTTCCTTTCTATCCAAGTTCACGATTTTCCTCCCGAGGACGAAGGCACTATACAACATATCCTGAGGTTTCTATGTCTGCTGGTATATATATGTCCCATAGACTTTCGAGACTCCTGGGACACATATTGTTGTATAGCCATCTTGGACTTGGAGAAAAAGGAAGACTCGAAACTTGGTTTATAAAAATATGATGATATATTTTTATTGCATCAGATACATCGTGCTGTGGCGGAGTTGGAGAGAGATAATGAGAGCCGACATACTGTTCTTAACAGGGAAATTGGTCTTGTGTTCCCAAGCCTAGGTGCTATCTGTCTCTCTGCTTACTGAAGGTGCAGTGTGTTTACCAGCCTGCCACCTGCAGCTCAGGGTTCAGTCGATATCCTGTTTATGCCTTTTGAACACCTGGTGTGTCTTCCGGTCCCTGACACCTGCAGTTTGGGTTTTGGTCGATATCCTGTTTATGACTTTCAACACCCGTGGGGGTAAAATCTGTGACCCCCACCCACGGCTGGCTAAATATCAACAATATATCCTGAGGTTTCTACGTCTGTTGGTATATATATATCCCATAGATCTCTTTTAGAAGTTTACTAGGACATGTGTCACTGAAAATAAAGCAAATGAGATTTTCACAGCTTTTACCATCGCTTATATAAATCCGTCGTTGTATTCCAGATATCCATACAACAAAAGTTTCCTGAATGTTTTATTTGTAAAATTGGAGAAAAATCTATGCAAATTTGAATAGACCAGAGTTTGGACTTCAATTGGATTTCAATCTTCATGCCATTAACCATTCTAATATATCTAATATATTTATATACATTATTAATATTTATTCTAATATATTTTATATACATTATTAATATTTGTTCACATCTTTTTCCGCAGATGATTGGTTTGGCAAGTGGTTGTCTAGATCATACCATCAAGTACGTAATGGACAGAAAACAATTCGGACAAAGTATATGGGACTTTCAGGTAAGAAGAATTCCTTATTTGGTACGGAGGATCTTGTTCCCATCAAGCACCCCAAAATTTGGCAAACCGAAAAGGGACGTATTTTGCTGTGACACCGGTGACGTCACTGAAACATCAGCAGTGTTACCATGATAAACAAAGTCCACGTGTTGACATCGAAGAAAAAACTAGCCTGAACTGGTGTCGCTAGTCTGTCTCTGAAATGGCCGTAGTTACTTACATTCGATAAAAAATAGATTGTTTATAGGTTTTTTGTTTGTTTTTAACTAACAAACTTTCAAAGTTACTAGGATACTTTCTTCTGAAAAAATTAATATCAATGTTTTTGTGCTTTCAATCCAACTATTCTTTGAAATTTCAAGTTATATTTTATTAAACTCCTAGTTTTATAAATATATTTATAGATAGGGGCCCTATCTATAAACATACCTAAAATTAAAATTTCGACATAACGTGGTAAAAAGGTTCACCACCACTGGGTTAAGATTTGATTGAGTCGAATATTCGATAGACAATACAATTTTTGTGCCCTCAATCCATAATACTTTTGTTACCTCCGGGAATTTGTCAGTCAGCTATGAGAAAAAACTAATTTTTAAAGGTCTTACTATTAATTTATTTGCAATCTACTTATATAAATTCCAAAGTGTCATGTTTGAAGGCACAAAAAATAGTTTTAATTTTTTTCAGAAGAAAATATCTCGGTAACTTCAAAGGTTTGTTAGTTTAAAAAAACAAAACAACCTATTTTTTATCGAATGTAAGTAACTTCGAACATTTCAGAGACAGACTAGCGACACTTTGATGTCAACACGTGGACTTTGTTTATCTTGGTAACACTGCTGACGTTTCAGTGACGTCACTGGTGTCAAGGAAAAATCTGTCCCTTTTTGGTTTGCCAAATTTTGGGGTGCTTGATGGGAACACGGTCCGGTTCGGACGCCTACTCGATTTGCTTAATCCTGTAAAACTCGTTGTGGAGCATAGGGCCGCAATCACACCTGTTGACTTGGTTATGGGGAACTCCCCTCAGCTGGGCCCATATCTGGCCACCTTTGCCTCTCTCTTGACAGATCCTCTTCAGGTCTATTTTGGCCTCCTAACACCCTGTGTATCCCAGTCTGTCACTTGACCTGATTTCCTGCCCTCAAACAGGATTCCGATGTTTGTCATTAAAAGGCTGTTTGGTGAACTGGATTTATGTAGGGCTTTCACCTGCATGTGTCATGAGCCATTCTGATGTGGAATCTTCCTGATTGGTGTGATCGCAGGAGTGACACTGCAGTTTGAGTAGCGAGTAGGTTTTACAGGGTGGAGTTTTCTAGCCCCACGCCAAACCCTCCTCCTATATCTGGGCTTGGGACCGACAAGACTACCCAAAAGGAACATCTTAGTGGAGTTACCTTGACTAAAAGCAACAATAATAAGATGGAGTAAAACTAGTAATAAAATAATCATATCTAAGAGCCGTGTCTGTCAGACATAGTATTAGTAGCAGCCGTCAGCCCCTCTTCTTTCCTACCTTTCATTGAACTACCTATTTTTACCCTGATGTTCCATATGTAGGTAGTTTAATAAGAGAGTAGAAAGGGAGACCCTTTCTACTCTCTTATTAAACTACCTAACTTTCTCTGTCACACTTTTGTACACCTATGATAACCATCGGCAAAGCGACAGGTCATGAACTTGGTAATAATGAAGAATGTTTGTGATAAAAAGCAACAATAATAAGATGGAATAAAACTAGTAATGATATAAGAATGTTGAAAATCATTATAGAAACCATCAACCAAAACTATCAACATAGGTTTTTTTCAGTTTTTGGGCTGATCTGGCTGGCTATATATGTAATGCATGCGACACGCCTACAGGCTGCACCAATGGAGCTAGAGGGCTGAAAATTTAAGCATTTACTCCTTATTATGTCTAGGAAAAAAAAATTTCTGTTGAAGATTTCTCCCCCATAATTGATTTTTTATGGTCCCAAAGTTTGTGTCCGCTTGCTTTTTGAAAATTTAGACTTTTTTAGGGATCAGTGCCCAACAAAAGGCGAGACATATTCATTGATCACCCCTTTTTCCAATTTTTTAATTGATCACCTCAACAAGGCATGCTGCCAAAAGACGTTGGTCACGTGACTTTCTATTGAGTGACTAACCACACCTTTTTGTTCTTTCAGAGTATGCAGCACCAAATTTCCCGTGTAGCCATGCAGATTGAGGCCGCCCGTTTAATGGTTTACAATGCAGCCAGGATGAAGGAAGCGGGTTTGCCGATTATAAAGGAAGCAGCCATGGCCAAATTATTCAGCTCCGAGGTAAAGAGCACATTGTTATTCTCAACCTACTTATAATAAGTGTAATAATTTGAGGTGCGTGTGGTGTAACGGTTAATGATGCAGACAGTGGAATCTGCGAACCATGTACAAACTCTGGTCAATGCTGTTATGTTCACTTCGCATTAATGCCTTTGGAAAAGGAATGAATCCATCTTTTCTCCTCCCAGATTAGGATCTTGTAGAGTTGAAACAAGTCCGGAACAAGCAATCCGGTAGACTGTCACAGGAAGTACACTGCGAAAAAGAATGACAAACTCGACAAACACTGTTATGTTCTGACAATCTCTCTGCGAAGAATTCATTCGCATACACATTCACGAATCCATTACAAATGACGATCAGCCGCTTTCTGCTCTTGCCTCTCTCTCCTGCACCCTTAAGTAGCTGGCAACTTACGCATATTGATATGGGCACCTCACTCACTGTCATTGAATGATGAAAACGGCTCCCTGTGTGCGCATGCGTTTCACTTGTATTGCAAATGGCAGCTTTTATGGCAGGCCCACACACGCGGACATTTAATTCAAGGTGATGTATCGCTTTCCTCATCGCAGATCTCTACCTTGCGAAGGCAACCAGTCTAGGAGAAGGACAACTCTGATTCCAAACCAGCGAGTGGAGCCACCTAACGGCAGTTTGGATAACAACTTTGACACCCGTACGGCAGCTCCTGCAGCCAAGCTGATGCCAGACATATCTTGCTCTGTTTTCCTTTGGGCTATATGAGTGAGACCAAGAAGGGGGTTCTGTCAACTGGACATACCAGCGACTTCTCTAGGCTTTAAGGGGACAGCTGTTTTCTTTCCCACATTTACATGGAATTTTATAAGTGCAGTTTCTCATCAGACTCATCTCACATAGTGGGCTAATTCTACTGTCTTTTTGCCGGACCCCTTACATATGGAATTCTAGTCGTGGCTATGTAGTTGGTGTCCAACACGCACAGGACTATATCTGAATTTTGATCCAAACCATCCCTTCTATGTTAACTCTTAAATTCATGAATGTAGCGAAGAAGTGGAAATGGACTTACCCAGAGCAAAAAGATACGTGTGATGTGCTGTTTGTTTTGTGGAAGGTCCAAGAATCAAAAGCCGAATGAACGAGCTATCGACAGATACAGAGGAGGTAGAGCATCAGTGACCAGTATGCGAAGCACTAGAGACCAATGTTGCCAACTCAAAAAATATTTTCACACTAGTTTGACTAAAAAAGCGCTAATTTTTTAAAAATAGCCAGGAATAGCCAAAACCCACCAAAAAGATGCTATAAATGGTCAGAAAATGGCCAAAATGTTTTAGGCGAAAACGCGCTAATTTAGCACTTTTTGCACTGCCAAAACAAGAAACACGATAAATCTAGCGCGAAATGGGCAACACTGCTAGAGACCCAGATGTGGTGAGCTTTTGGCTACAAATGGCCAGGTGGCAACAATTCGTCAGTCAGTTCTAGGCTTGCCTACCTAAACTACATTGGTGGTGACGACTGTGAGATACGTTGGTGGTGACTTGGAAACGACAAGCTGGAAACAGCTTGAAACCACTCCTAAACACAGTGGAACTCTTTAATGAATAGATCGTTTTTTGTTTTTTTTTAATCAAACTCTGTGAATTGAATAGAAAAAGAAATTTGTCTAATGGTCAAAGCAGGATAATTCCAATCAGGAGTTATTTCCCTGGATAATGACATTTGTTTTTTCAAATGAATTTAAGAGTTAAGAAAAGATTAGTCTATTGCCCCCAACACCCGGCACAGGGCATCAGCACTGACCTTGGCAAAGTAGAGGAAGAACTATAGAACTTAAGAAGCACTCTCAAGCAGAACAATTGCCCCTCTCCATGTTGTTGCTAAGAGGAGAAATGGAAGGAGGGGAGCATCCAATTTATCCTATTTATTAATCACTGTTACCCACAACACTGGTTAAATACTGTTGCTGTGGGTTTAGGTTATTCATGTGTTCTGACATTTATATCTATGTATCCGGACTTTGCACAGCCCTAACCATTCATAGTAGAAATTTGAAACTTTGCATACACATTTATCTCAATGAGATGGGGAAATGTTTGTTTTTTTGAAAATTCACCCCAAAATAGGTTTTTAGAGGAGGGTTCAATATGCAATGTAAATGTAAGCTAAATTGGTCACTAGTTTGTGCTTGCTTGTTTTTTTTTGAAAATTCAAACCTTTTTTAGTGATCACAGCCCAACAAAAGGCCAAAGAAGTAACTTATTCATTGATCACCCCTTTTTACCAACTTTTTAATTGATCACCCCCTATACAGCATATATGGGTGGTGGTGATTCATAATTTCCCCTGGAATGCTAGTTTTATTTATATTTTTCATTTTGTTCTTTGTTTTTTTCAGGTGGCAACAGAAACCACTTCTAAATGTCTTGAATGGATGGGCGGAGTCGGCTTTACCAAAGATTACCCTATTGAGAAATATTTCAGAGATTGTAAAATTGGTAGGTTTCTACATATTTTTAAAATATGCTAATATATGAGATGGTCATTTAAAACTGTGTAAATATTACACTGCATTCAATGTGCTGGTATTGAGACTCGCGGACCATAGTTTCCGGGCTTGGGTGAGTTGCAGTGAGTGAGAGTCCTCCAAATACCCTTGTAAACCATGCATCTTTTATTCCGGCATATATGGTGATTAAACTCAAAAATATGTTACCATCCTTCACAAAACTTTTTATAGAGATTTATCAATCAGAATTTTAAAACATAAATTGTTAAAATAACTTTAAAATACTTGAAAGCAATCAGTATTTCTCAAAGAAAATCAACATTTTCTTGTCTGTTTCCTGCCAACTATGTATTTTTGAGTTAACGCATATATTCGTGTATAATACACTCTTATATATAATATGCTGCAGACAGCCGTACTATCATGCTATTCTGTGATCAAAGTTGTAGACCGCCATTCCATCCTGGCTCTCCTTCAAAGGGTCGGTAGAACCCTATAGCCAGCTCCGGCTTCTACCAACTACGGGATGTTCACGTCCTGTGGTCTAACCACAGTTCAGCCTTACCGTCGGAACATTTCCGCAAGGGGGCGACAGACTCCCTTAGCTAGCTCGGGCATCTGTCAGGAGAAGGACACTACTGTTAAACCTACAACCAATGGGCTCTGCCCCTATCGGCGCCACTCCGGTGGCCCATAGGATGCAAACCCTGGGTAAGTCGCACTTCACCTTAAAACTACATTGCTCAGGCTGGAGGTTTACTCCGCACATTGGCCCTGCCATCTGTGGTCCAATTGCTGTGGAGAGCCATCCCCAAAATCTTTGTTCGCGAAGCCAAGTCATTCAGATAATATGCACCCTAATTATGGGCTATGACATCCTGGGAAAAAAACATCTCTCGTTTATAATACACACTGACTTTTCAGAATTTGTGGCGGCTAAATTTAACCTTTGTTCAACTTTTTAGACAGTTTGTATCGATTTAAAATAAGATTTTATGTAGTTTACATTATGTTTTGAAACACGAAATTCACACAGTATTTAGAGATTTAAACTCTTTGTTACACATTATCAGTTCGCTTGGACAATAGATATAACTTACTTGCTGTCATGCTGTCCCAAATATGGCCACCCGCTTGGCCGGGGGGGAAACAAGTGTAACATTTAGTTCTTGTATATAAAATGCATTATGTCTGCTCAGATGGTGTAATGGTTAACACATCTGCCTCACACACAGAAGGTCCCGGGTTCGATTCCAGGTATGAGCGAAAAGTATGGAAAACTCTTCATTAGGACAAATTGATAAAACTCACGAAAGCCTATGTAAAATAATTAAAATAGAAGAATATATCTTTAAAAAGGTGTAATTTTAATCAGAAACTCCAAATAAGATTCCCATCGGTACATTATGTATCACCATTCGGCTCCTTTTGGCAAATCTTCTCCGTCTGTCGATTGGTCTCACGAAATTCATGGGAAAGACGAGGAATAAATCTCAACTTCAGAGATGAAAAATATTCACCAGTTACAACCAGTAAGTCCGTTTAGGTTAGCATGTTTGCCTCACACACGGAAAGTCCCAGGTTCAAGTCCCAATATGAGCAAAGAGTGTGGAAAACTCTTCATTAGGACATTCTCCCATGCAATCAGCAGCTAATTGAGTTCACTCTAAACTATATGATTAGGGTGGAGGTATCCCTTCTGTGGACTTGCATCCTGCCAAGGGGGTGGTCATAAGAACTTGTAATAATAAAGTCCTGGTCTCGACCAGACTTGAAACTTACAAGGATCACTAAGCTGATGCATGAAACAGAAACTGGGTCTTTGTCACCGGGTGTATCTTCCATTGGGAGTTGTCTCTTAAGAGACGAACATTTACTTTTATATAAATTGCATCCCCAGAATATTGTTACGGTCTAACAGATTAAAAGCACAAAATATTACTGGTGAAAAAAAAATTGATTAGCGGATGTAGATCTTTACCAAAAATTGTTTCTATTTTTTTCCACTTGGTTAACGTATGTAGATCTTTACCAAAAATTGTTTCTTTTTTTTTTTCCACTTGGTTAACGGATGTAGATCTTTACCTCAAATTATCTTAATCTGCCATATTTACTCATGTGAGAAATTTAATATGAAAAATCAGGGTTAAAACAGGGGGTACCATTATACTCAAGTGTAAAAAGTGATAATATATATAGATAGTCAAATGGTTCTTCAGACGATTGAACTTCTTGTCATTTCGGCCGATCCATTCTTCGGCCTTCTTTAGGTGTAAAATCCGCGTGTGATGGGTTAAACAGAAATTATGTTTAAAGGGGGGTAGCTCTTATAGCGCATGGCCTCGGTGTTTCTGTGTCTTTGTCTTGTTGGGTTTAGATTTGTTAGGAAGTGGAATAGACATCGGGTTGAAATCTGCACTTGTCTGGCTAATGCATTTAGTCGACATTTTGATGTGAGCTGCCTCTTTGATTTTTCTCTGCTTCCAACAACGTTCTCTGTCAATAATCTGGACTTCCTCCCAAAGAGGAAGATGCTCGCTGTTCTCTCTCCAGATGTGGTCGGCCATAGCAGATGTATCTATCTCGCCCCTGATTATGGCCTTATAAGGGTTTGAGTAAATACAGTAAGTTCTGACAACTTTAGATTATTATTGATAATTCTTCAAGACTGATTAAAATGGCATGTTTCTTTTTTATCTTTGCAGGAACAATTTACGAAGGGACTTCAAATATCCAATTAAATACAATTGCCAGATGTTTAAAACTTCAATATATGCATTGAGTATCGTGACTTTAAAATGACATAGTAGCAGTCTTGTACAGCCTGTTTTGTGTATATATATATATAGATCTTGTCTCTTCAACAAGCCTTCTAGAATGGACCTTTCAACTAGAAAAATACACACATGGAAATAATCCTTAACAGTTCACGAGGCTGCAGATCTTATTTTTAATTATGAGATGAAGTATTTACATTATTAACAGCGAATGATGGAAATTTCCGTCATTGCAGTTCTATGTCTAACTCAATAAAATTTCTGTTTTATTGATGGCCACTCAATTCTATCTGTGAGTCGGGGCTTTTATCTTGCAATGGATAACAGTTCTATGTCTAACTCAATAAAATTTCTTTTTTATTGTGGTTGATGGCCACTCAGTTCTATCATCTTGCAATGGATAACTGTTTCCATCATTAACCATGGATGACGGAAATCAACTATTAAATTCATAAACCGCTTGAAACCGACAGTGGAATTCTTCAATGAATAGCATAAAAAATAGTGGAACTCTACTGTGAATTGCATTTTAAAATTCACCAAATGGTCAAAGGGAGATAATTTCAATCATATTTCTTCCCCCTTGAAATTGACATTCTATTTCCTTTGTATGAATTTACGAGTTAACTGCAGATGATGGAAATTTCCGCCATCGCAGTTCAATGACTAACTCAATACAATTTCCGTTTTTTGGGGGTTTTTTTGTGGTTGATGGTGACTCAGTTCTATCTGTGAGTCAGGGCTTTTATCTTGCAATGAACAGGCGCTTTTACCATACAATGGATAACTATTACTCTTCGTTACCTGTCGCAGTTAATGGGTTAACTTTTGACTAGTCTATTCTCCATTTTATTGCTGCTTTTTTTATCACAACTTTCAAAATCGAATAACCCTCTAACTCACGCATGCCAAACTCATTTACTAAGCCAGGCCAAATATAATCTAAGAAGAACACAGTATGTCGGCCAGATAACATAACCAAGAGCACTTTGCAATCCACATAGGTGAGCAATATAAAAATAAGAAATGTGAATTTATTCTACTCACGTGATTGTGTGAAGCTCTTAAAAACAAACATGTGATCCCTGCCCTAACTGTTCAAGAGAGTTGGCAGTATGATTGTAGATTTGATAGACTGAAATGATAATTAATGAATTTTTGTCTCTGTTTTGTATCCCTGTTTGACACGGGGAGCCTGGCACTTGTGAAGAACTCTTAAGTGGGGTCATGGCCTAAAAAGGTTGAGAATGGCTAACCTATAAAGTTGTGGTAAGAAGGAACAATAAGATAACGGAAATACTAGTCAAAAATTAATACTGCAAATCTTTATTTGTTTAATATTATTTAAAAATTGTATTACTACTTTTTTTACCTTCATCTTAATTTATTAGTTGCTTTTTAATCAGACCGATTTTCCTCTGACAGTGAGCAAACAAAAATAAAGAATAAGCATTAGGTGTGATTCAAACCCACATCCCCAGCTGGAAGCACTGTTTACGCCTGCCTGCTCTACCAATTGAGCTACCAAGACTCGACCGAAAGACAGAAGTCCAAATAACACTCTTAAACCCTTCCTTCATTCCAAGGGAAATCGTTCAGAGTAAAAGTTCGGATAAAAAGCAAATAACTTCTTTTTTACATTTCTCCATTTTTATTTTTGTTAGATGAAGCATTATAAATCATTATTATTGAAATTTGTATGACTCCTTTTTATTTTTGTTAGATGAAGTATTATAAATCATTATTATTAAAATTTGTATGACTACTTTTTATTTAGTAAAAGTAACTAATAAAATTTAAGATGAAGGTAAAAAAGTAGTCATAAAATTTTAAAATAATTTATAATACTTCATCTAAAGAAAATTGAAAATAAAAGAACAAAAAAAAATGTTTATTTGATTAGTTTCACATTCTACGCAAAAGATTTTGGCAGCACTTAAAAAAGAAATACATATCTCGACAGATGTTTGGTTAGGTTTTCCTTCACCCAAAAACTATGTACACAGGGTGGAAACCACAATTTTTTTACTCCAACACAGAAGCCAATCTATTGTGCTTGGTGGTTAAAGTGGGCAAAAGGTTTCTACTTCACTCAATGTTGGAGGGGGCCCCTCAAGGAGCCAAGCCCCTCGGGCCCCCAAATCTCTAGCTACGCCCCTGGCAAAAGGTTTCTACTTCTAGGATTTCTGTTGAAATAAACCTATATTTAAAATCATTAAATTTGTTTGTTTATTTTTTAATTGTTGTCCCCGGCAGAAAAAAGCCACTGGGGACTATCATTCACTATGGGTGTCTGTCGTCATTGTATCCTTTTTCTCAATTGGATAACTTTGTTATTCCTTAATATATTACAATGAAATTTTGCATGTAGGCTTTTGGAGAGATTCTACCTGTGAGTAATGACTGATCTGATTGTTTGTTTACATTTTATATGTAAATAACCATATGTGAAAAATATTGAACTTTGGAACTGCTGAACCGATTAGAATGAAAATTGTTATACAGGTTCTTGGGAACCTAATTACTGAAAATATATGACATTTTTAAGAAGTTTATGGTTTGAATAAAAAGAATCGGGTATCTTAGAGTTAACAGTCCTAATAAACAACTAATTGCCACTCTCTCTCTCTCTCTCTCTCTCTCTCTCTCTCTCTCTCTCTCTCTCTCTCTCTCTCTCTCTCTCTCTCTCTCTCTATTTATCTATATATATCAACGTTTTCTGTCGGGGATCTTTATACTTTATAAAGATTTGTCAAACTCCAGTCCAAGTTGTAGGCTTGTAGTTAACCATGTTTTTCCACAGTAACAACAAGAACAACAATCCTCACCTAATTCAGGGGAGGCAACTGTTCACTAATTTCATTCCCAATATTTTAATATTGGAAGTGCAATCAGTTGGAATAGGAATGTAGTTTGACCCTACAGCAGCCAGGATTGTTATAAACTGTCAACATAAGTTTCTTCAGTTTTTAAGTCGGACTGGCTGGCTGGCTATCTATGTATCATGCATACAATGGAGCTTGAAGGCTAAAAATTTAAACATTTACTCCTTATTATGTCTAGAAAGTTTTTTGTTTTTTACATTGTAAGTTTATGCTAATTGGTCCCTTAGTTTGTGCCCGCTTTTTTTTTTGAAAATTCAGACTTTTTTTAGTGATCAAAGCCCAACAAAAGGCGAGAGAAGTAACTTATTCATTGATCACCTCTTTTACCAACTTTTTAATTGATCATCCCCAACACAGCATATATGGGTGGCAGTGATTCATAATTTCCCTTGGAATGCTATTCTTTTCTATTTTTATTATTAAAGACTTGCTTCCTCCATTTCTTTTCTTTCCTCTTATTACATAATCTAAAATATAGACAATAAAAACTAATTATATATAAATTAGAAATCTGTATCAGCAAGTTTCATTTTATGTATTTTTATTTCTTATGCAAATCTGTCCTTATGAATATGACTCATGGGCGCAGGAGTTTCAGCTATATAGCATCCAGACTTTGGAATCAATTACCCTATGATATCCAGAACATACATACTACAAGCAAATAAAAACTTTCTTGTTTCGAGACTTTCATAATTATATAAACTCAGTAAATGAATACACTTCGTAACTGTAGCTCCTGCCCCGTGTTTTGTAAAAATACTTTATTGACAAGTTGCACTTTCTTCTTTAATAGGCCTGCAATTGATAGCACATGTTTTCAAGCGCTTTTGTCCAGTGGGGACTTAAGTATTGAGGTTCCTGAGAAAAGGTGCTTTCTATAAATGCATTTAATATTATTATTATTATTATTATAATGTCAGCTTTTGACCCCTAGAGTTCAATAGACTCCCCCCTGTATTTATCAACCCCTTTTGACTCCCCAGGCAATTGATCAATCCCTTGAATAGTCCAATTGACCCCTGTAGCATAACGGCTGATCGAACTTCTGTACTTCTCTGATGTTGCCATGAGGGAAAGAGATGTTGAAAAGAGATTTTTCCTCCGCGGCTGCGGACTGCGATGATGATGATGATGTCTCTGTACGGATCGCCTCCGCGGGCGGCGATGATGATGATCCTCTGTCCGGTCTGCCGACGGGAGCCAAACTTCTCTGTGGAGGGAAACTCATTCTCGGACAAAGAAAACACTCCCACGTGTGTGGAGAGAAAATCTTAAAATTTTACAAAGTTTTATTTCCGTACCACGCAGGTCAATTTCTGGCTGGTCTGCGGATTTCGGCGAGGTACGGAAATTCTGTTGCATGGCGTTATATAAAAGAGTCGGTCACTTTTCAGGGCCGCTACCGCTACTGCCGAGTCGTCGGGCAGGGACGACCAACTGCGTCCCGACCCCAACTGACTCTACTGTTTCGATCTAGCCTTTATATACCTAATGGTCATAACTCCTCCCACTTTTCAAATTCCCAACGGTTTTTTTGATAACATGATACCCCAGTTGGTCACGTAGGCAGTTTGACACAGATTCCAGATCTAACCAAGTTCCTATTCCAACTGGCTACCGGTAACCTGATCTGGGTCTATTTCGTTACACCCCCAGGGGTCATTATTGCCAAGGAAAGGATATTATTGTATATGCTCAATTCTTTAAAAAAACTATGCAAATATTACACTGCATTCAATGTACTGGTATTATGACTATGTGGCCGTCTACCGAAGCTCGTCATTTAAAGTTATAGAGCTTGGATGAATTATACAAATACGTATTTTAGTATAAATATATTTATTGCAAACAATAAACGCAAATCTCTAACAAAATTTATTTTTCTTACGATTTCCTACGTTTCATCATATTTACTGTTTTTCAATAATTATTTTAAAACAAGCCAACAGAAATGGGTAAAAAGAAAAAAAACTGAGACATCATCATAACAGTAGTAGTAGTGATATTACCAGCAGCAGGTGCTTGCCTACTCCCAGCAATCACACACACAGACACACAAAATTAATGTTTTGTCTGTGTGTTCGCAGTATCCCTTCCTTTCTTTCTATTTGCTTTAGCCTGACAGAAAACAAACAAAGAAAGTGACTGTTATATCTTTGTTAGCTTTCTGTTTTTAGCTGTGTTGGTTAAACGCGTTTGGTTAGAACCATATTTAGCTGTGCTTAAGGGAGAACAAAGATGACAATGTGTTCAGAGCAATCGCCTGTGGTCAAAGAGACCTTCCCGCTCCCACTTCCGGGCCCTCATTTCTGGTACCTGAAATGAGGCTCCTCATGGGGGCTGTTGGGTAGATTCTGCTTCGATATGTTTATTGATCTTAAGCATAGATATATAAACATTAATACATATGTATATAAACATTACAGTGACAAGGCCTCTTATATTATTACTAGCATAGTAGCCATCAAAGATTATAGGATTATTTATGTTATGTATAAATAAATTATTGATTGGTGCAACACACTCTTCTAACCCCTATTTCCTTCCATTAGGATTTGTGCAGTATTACGTACTTGATGTGAATAAAAGCGTGCCAAAGCTCTAATCAGCAGCAGCCGTTAGAGCTGTGCCTGCTGGTTGCTTGGTTGGTTCCTAATTGTTAGTTAATTTCACACAGTGTAATGTTGGCCTAACAGATATACTACTTGCTTGTTTAATTCCAGGTAGGATGTTTGAATCACAAGAGGGTTTCTTTAATTGTATAGTATATCTGTTTGCTCTAGCATGACAGAAACCAACAAACAAGCATAAGGGAAATTATGAATCACTGCCACCCATATGTTCTGTGTTGGGTGTGATCACTAAAAAATGTCTGAATTTTCAAAAAACAAGCGGGTGCAAACTAGTAACCAATAAGTATAAGCTTACATTGAAAATTGAACCACCCATTAAAACCCTGTTTTGGAGGAGAATTTTCAAAATACAAAAAAAGCATTTTCCCTGTTGATTTGAGTATCGGAGCTTCTGTGAGAAAGGTGGACGCCGACATAATCGTGAAATTTCTCTATAATCAAGGTTTTTAAAAAGTGAAAAGAATGACTCCATTTAAGTAAGGTTATGACAACGGAAACAAACAGCGACGAATGAAAGAGACTTTAGAAAGAAACAAAACATTTATTCAAAAGAGGGATGTATAGATTTAGTTAATGTTTATGTGTATGTGTATGTGAATGTCCATATTGTCCATGAATTTTGTTTTTGTGTAGGTTTGCAACAGAGGAGGTAAAATGTTTTTGTGTCTAAGAGTCATTAATGATGGTAATGTGTGTGTGTGAAATTACAATTGGTTTAAAATTACAAAAAAAAGAATTTTAAAGTATTTTTAATTTCTATATTCTCTCCAATGATAGTGTTACGGACGACCGGCCCAAATGGCTAGCCCATATGAAATACAATCGTGAAGTTAGAGTTATTGGAAAGGTTGTTCCGTAGTAGTAGGAGGGGTTAGTCACGTAGTGATTCGAGCTAGTAAGTGTTATGATATGCTGCTACGAAAGGGGTCAACACCTGGTCACCTTAGCATATGCATAGGTGTCCAAAAAGACAAGATGTGGGGACTGGAAATGACACAGCGTGGGCGTTCAAACCTGATAAAGGACTTCAGAAGAGAGACCCGGACAGAAAACAGGACTCAGCAGAGAAGCAGATCGCCTAAGCCAGGCTGGAAGACACAAGACCACTGTTCCTGTTGGGGACAGACTGACGGTTCTCCTCATCTCTCTCCCACTCTTCATTCTCCAGCCGACAAAGATGTATGCTATGAAATAAAAATATGTCCAGATATTTTTACAAGCAAGTCTTCGAGTCTCCTTTCTATCCAAGTCCAGGACATTCACCCCACTATACAACACAAGGACGGATTTGTCGATTGAGGCGAGGGACATAAGTGGTCTGCATCGCGCGGTAGACGGAACCAGGTTCCATGTGACTAACTCACTACAGCAGTAGACTAAGGGTTTTTTTGTCTCTAGAAGAATCGGTTGAGGTGAGGCAGAGGTGTGTGGTGGCGCGGGGAGATTCTTGGCTGAGACAACCAGAGACGGAACGGGCCGTGAAGATTTTACGTGCAAGCACGGACCAAAAGAATGAAGTGGGGCAGTGAAGTTACTACTTATACTGGCTAACATCAGCAGCGGCTGAGCTGTGATGTCGGCTGAAAAGTAGGTAGCCTTATTTTCGCATTTCATGTGGGCTAGCCATTTGGGCCGGTTGTCCGTAACAATGGGAATTAGAAATTCAATTAAACAGGTCTGGTTAGTCACTCAATAGTAACCATCAGGTGTTTGGCAGCATGCCGGATGATCAATTAAAAAAATTGAAAAAAGGGTGATCAATGAATAAGTTACTTCTCTTGCCTTTTGCTGGGCAGTGATGAATTTTCAAAAAACAAGCTTGAATGCTGCCAGACACAAAATAAGGGATCAATTTAGCATGACAAAACATTGCAAATTGAACCCCACTCTAAAAACTTAGTGGAGGAGGGGGGGGGGTAAAAACCAAAAGCAAAACGTTTTTTCTAGACATAAAGAGTAAATGTTGAAATTTTCAGCCCTCTAACTCCATTGGTGTGGCCTCTACATACGATACATAGCCAGACCTACAAAGTCTCCTGCATTTTGTTGATTATCTTAGTTAAAAATGATATTAAGATAGGTTTTCAATACACTGAAATAGCTGTTTTAGAGTTTCTAAAATTATGTTAAGATAGGTTTTCAATACACTGAAATAACTGTTTTAGAGTTTGTAGAACTGAACATTTTCTTTGCCTCCCCAACTATGGTGTTGGGTGGGGGCATCTTTTAGGAAATCTCCCTCCTGAGAATTTCTAAACCATGGCAAGTCTGCATAGCCAGTCAGCCAGCCAGACCAACTTAAATACTGAAGAAACCTATGTTGACAGTTTTTGTTTTTGCGATAACATTATTTATTTAATCTATAAACATCCTTCAATTAGATATTTAAATAATTTCATATTTACGAAAGTAAATTTCAAAAACGTAAACTGAAAAAAAAAAACAAGTGACGAAATAATCTATTTACAAACTGCTGCTGATAGTTTAAAAAAAAAGAAATACTACTCTGTCCCATTAGAGTTCTTACATTTGCATATACAAAAATAACTACTTAATGTCACAGCTATTTTGGGACAGAATTATGTCCCATAATAGTTGTTACATTTGCATATAAAAAATCATGAAGTAATGTAAAAACAATTATGGGACACGGATAGCACGATCAATACTACTTCCGGTCAAAGAGTGCTGGGAGAAAATTAATATATTTTTTTTACTATTACAAAATTATAATATTTTATTTTATATTTGATTAATAATCAAAGATTCAGACAAAATGTGACAATTAAATCGACAAAAGAGATGTATTTATTTATTGCTTTCTCCAAAATTGTTGTTAACTATGACGTCATCATTTGAAGTAAATGATCACGTGATCATTATTAATTTTTTTACTACAATTTAACTTCATCTTAATTTTTTAGTCGTTTCTATCACAAATTAAATAAAAATATTAATAATAATTATTTTCAATACTTCATCTAATTAAAAAACAGAAATAATAAAATAATTTCTTAACGATCACGTGTTCGTTACTTCCCGGCGTTGCCAACTTAGATATTTTAGATCTAGATCTAGATAATTCTTGATTCGTTTAGATATAAGAAATTGATTTTAGATATTGGATATAAATTGAGATAATCTTTAACGGGGCTCAGATATTTCTTAGATAAATGGTAAAGTCCAGTTGTATTGTGCTCAATACATAACATTTTAAAATCCCCTTTATGTATGTTTTGATATAACATTCAGTGGATAGACGCTTAATAATATCGTGTGTATTTCTAGATATTTTAAGATATTTCTTCTAGATATTTCTAGATAATCTTTGCCTCAATTTTGGATATGAAAATTTCAAGAGTCGGCAACGCTGTTTCTTTCTCTTTGTCGTCCGGCGTTGCCAATTTAGATGTTTTTCATCTAAATCTAGATGTTTTCGGTTGCGTCTAGATGGCAGAAATTGCTATTTAGATCAATCTTTATAGTAATAAAATAATAATTATTTTTAATAAATAAAACAAAATGTTAAAGATTAAAGTCACATTTAATTTATTGATAATATGTAATATATTTCCTAGGTATTAGATATATATGTCTTATGTTTTTTCACTCAATTTTAGATGTGAACTAATATAACAAGATATATCTAGAGAATCTAGATTTGTTTAGATGTTTTTTAAATCAATTTTAGATGTAAACTAATATAATACGATATGTCTAGAGAATCTAAATTTGTTTAGATGTTTTCTGAGTCAATCTAGATCTAAACTAATATAATAAGATATATCTAGAGAAGCTAGATCTTTTTGGACTCAATTTTAGATGTAAACTTATATGATAAAATATAACTAAAGAATCTAGATGTTTTCAGACTCAATTCTAGATCTAGATTTATATAATGAGATATATCTAAAGAATCTATATGTTTTTAGATGTTTTCTAAGTCAATTCTAGATCTAAACGTATATAATAAGATATATCTAGAGAATCTAGATGTTTTTAGATGTCTTTCGACTCAATTTTAGATGTATCGCTGTTACTTCCTCTATATCGCCATTGTTGTTATTATTATTGGTGATAATACGACTGTTATCCCTTTTTTACGATTATAAATTAACTCTGATTTATATATCAGTTTCCGCAGTGAAGGAGTTAGTTTGTTAGAAGAAAGGACTCAGTCTGTGATGATCGGTCCCAAACGGAATAAGCTCTCATTTCGTTGTATGAATTGAAGAAAACAGATAAGATTTATAGAAAAAGCCGATAGGACTTTCTTTACAATTGAATACAGCATGGCGACAACTCCGAGTTTAAGTAAGTATTGAATTCATTTTTTGGACGGTTTTTATGCCTCTTTTCTCTTTGTTTTATGCATTTAATTATAGTTAATATACAGAAGGAAATAAAAATAGATCCACCTATCGTCTTAGATCGTTATAAATGCAATAAAACGGTATTTCAAAACCGTGTGTGAATTAAATCTAGCCAAATTTAGCCACTTTTAGAGCCATCCATTGACAAATCTAGTCACTTTTAGAGCCATCCATTGAAAAATTTAGCCAAGTAAATGAAATCATTTTGTTTATTTTAATTCATTTTTTGGTGGGTTTTTGTGCTTCGTTTCTCTTCGTTTTATGTATTTAATGGTAATTCCTGGTTTGATGAGTCCAAAAAGACTGGCTTTATACATTTTATTTATAAATTTATTATGCCTCTTTGGTCATCTCCAATTATAAACAATAAAAAATAGCTAAAATTGGCTAGATTTTTCAATGACTGGCTTTTAAAATGGCTAGATTACATTTACAGCTGAACATGTTATACTCGCTTATTTTCATTATTGTGTTAACATATGATCAATTACGTTGTACAATTATACTTTTTGGAGCCTTTGTATGAGTTTTTGGTGTGTAATATTTTTCGCTATATGAAATCTAGCCATTTTTAAAGCCAGTCTTTATGCTCCCATATTTTGGACCCATAAAACCAGGGATTACCGTATTTATTCTGTTTAATTCATTCATTTTCCCATTTCCCCTTTGTATTTGGAAATCCTACTGTGTCAGACACATGACAGGCGCCCTCTAGCATTAGGCACCCTGGGCGATTGCACGTGTCGACCCTGCGCCGATCGGTAAAATAATTTAGATTTTCAAGGCAAGAATTATATTAAAGAATTGTTTATATTCATTTTTTCTTATATTGTTATTATATGCACAGATTATACCTAAGCTGATTAAAACTATTAATCAAGACTTCGAAATTGTATCATTCATTTGAATGAAACTGATTTTGACACTTCACAATCATTCCCTTTCGTGTTTCCATATGCTTCTGCTACCGACAACTCGTGTGATTCCGCTGATAACCGGATCAGCCGATTCGTCGGCTGCTGCTGATGGCGGCAAATTTAAAAAGCTAAAACACTAACCCTAATCGTAAAAAACTACCCCTATCTTATCCTTTGTTCATTTGTGTTTATCAAGCTTTTGCTTGAATTAAAAAAAAATGGAAAAAAAACACTAGTCTCTTGAACAACATGAAATTGCCCGATATCAGTAGACCACTTAAAAAAAAACTGAAAATGCTGTTCTGACTTTAAATAGCCATCAGCAGCAGTGGACAACTCTTTGATTCCGCTATCAGCAACAGCTGAAGCAGCAACCGTATGGAAACAGGAAAGGTAATGATAGCCTTTCTTTTTATTTATGCACCATTTTTAATATCAGCTGTGCATGGTTGTGGAATTTTCACAAATAAAAAGAAATAAGAGAATTCATGAAAGAAAAACATTTCAGTATTTGAAAAAAGACGGTGAAGTCTCAAAATCAGTTCCATTCAAATGATCACATTTTGACGATTAGAAACTCAATTATTGCCAAAATGATTATTTAATGGCAAAAAAAGTGCATGTAAGTTTTCAATTCTGCAAGTCAATCACTGAGGCGGTCCGACATTTGTATTTTATTTGTGTGCATCCGCGTTGGAGATCAAAGAAGCATCAATTATATAAATGATTGAAAAAGAAAAAAAATCAAATGTCCAAAACTTTAGCCTAGGGAAAATGTTTTTTTGTGTTTTTTTTTTGAAAATTTTCTCCCTAAATAGTGTAATGATGCAAGTTGTTTGTGGCAGCTTCGCCTTGATGGCCTTCGTGACGAGTGGTGAGGAGCCATGATGTTCCCTTTCCTTGGCTCGAACTCACTGAGCTTGCTCTCGATTGACAATTCATTCCAAACATTTTGGTATGGAGGTATATGTCCGACCTCATAGGTTTGTATATACTATACAACCGTACTGCATTTCTAGACACCAAGAACATCGGTCTATACAGAGATGATGGTCTTATGATCCTAAAAAGCTCTAATGGACATTGCTCTGACAAGATAAGGAAAAAAATAATCCAATCCTTCAAGGACATTAACTTTAAAATTGATATCAAGGCAAATATTAAAATAGTACATTTTCTTAACATGACATTTAATTTAAACTCAGAAACCTACGAATCCTTTATAAAACAAAAAACAACCCCATATATATAAACACCAAATCCAACCATGCCCCATCCATACTTAAACAAATCCCAAACTCTATCAATTTAAGACTTATTAACAATTCCTCCAATAGCAATGTCTTCAATAAAATAAGACACATATATAAATGCACTAGAAAACAGCGGATTTAAAAACTACTCACTAAAATTTGACAAAGACGTAAAAAAGTAAAATATTAACAAAAGAAAAACCAGAACAAGAAACCAGATTTTGCCTTCAATAAGAACATAAAAAATAATATAGGCAAATTATTTCTTAAAATCTTAGACAGACACTTCCCCATAACTAGCATATTACACACAATTTTCAACCGAAACACCATAAAGCTAAGCTACAGCTGTATGGATAACTTAGCAAAAATTATCAAAAAACACAACAACAAATTGACAAGAAATCAAAATAGAAACACTGCAGATATTAACACTACCAACGAATGTAACTGTAAAAACCAAAATACTGCATGTAAACTGCAAAACAGGTGCCTAAAGTCCAACCTGGTATATATCGCAGAAAGCTCAACAACCAAAACCCGAACAAATAAAATTTTACATAGAGATCACGAAAACTAAGTTCAAACTAAGACTAGCAAATCACACTCTATCATTTAC
>VCCN01006073.1:422149-445201 GCA_006491835.1 Architeuthis dux | reverse complement strand
CTGAGTCTCCACATTGTCATTTCCCATATATATATATATAAATAAAACCTATTCCAAATGTTTTTCCGGATGTTGATAGGTCTGTTTTTTTCTGAGTTTATTATTTACCAAAAACACTGGTTAACGTAGGTAAGGTAGGTATGACTAGACATTGTGGAAAAGAAAGATTGAGAAAAGCGTGTTACGTCTCAAATATGTTTATTATCATAAAGATAAATCTTTATGCATTTCGTTATTGTGAACGATGTCATCAGAAGAAATTAGAACATAGCAGAGTCGTGCAATCATCCATGTGGTGGATTTTATTTACGATCATTAACCAGTGTTTTTGGTAAATAAAAAAACTCTGAAAAAAACTGACCAATCAACATTCGGTAAAACTGACTTCGGCAAGATGATTTTCAGTAAGATGAACCAGAACTGTTCCAAGACCCAAGCAAATGCTGAACTGTCATTGTGGATTGTACTGAACCCTATACAGCAATACCTTGAATAGTGTAGTTTTGATTTGTGCGGGTTTTGACGTTGTACGATTAAGGTATTACTGTACAAACAAATGAAACTAAGTATAAGCTGAAAAAAAACAATTTAAATTATAATAAGAACTCAAACAGTGCGGACAAAATTTGGAACAGGTTAACCACAGTATTCAAGGTATTGCTGTACATACTATGGTTTTTCCTATACATACCAGGGTGTGATAAAGTGATTTTGTGCCTCATAACCAGGGTTCCCGGATTTGTACATTATGTCCATTTTTAGCCCTGATGTCCTATTAAAAACTTTAAGAATCGGACATCCAAAAATGGTCCAATTTTAAGGCACAACTCAGCGTTTTCAACTTAAATATTTTTTTTGTTTTTAGATATCAGATATCAGTTCTAGCCACTTTTAGCTAATTATTTTCATTATTGTGTAATGATCTAGCTACTTTTAGCTATTTATTTTAATTATTGTGATAATGATCTAACTGCTTTTAGCCATTTATTTACATTATTGTGATAATCTAGCTGCTTTTAACCACTATTAGCTATTTATTTTGATTATTATGATAATGATCTAGCTACTTTTAGCCACTATTAGCTATTTATTTTAATTATTGGTATACTAATCTAGCGACATTTAGCCACTATTAGCTATTTTTAGCCATCAAATTCTTTCTGTCAAATTTTGGCTGATTTCAAGCAGGGATGACCGAGTTTGTCCGATTTTGAGAAAACTGATCTGGCAACCCTGCTCGTAACGCAGAATTCTGACCAATGTGCCTCCCAAATGTTTATGCTAAAATTCTGTTAATGGCACAAATTTTGGGCATTATTTTTAACTGAATCTTCGAATCAATCAACCAATAAAGAACTAAATGAGACTTTGCATTCAATGTTTATTTCTCCATAAAAGATAGTTTAGATCCCTCATTCTTCTTCCTTCTTATCACTTTACTGTCTTCTGTGTGCGTTCTTATGTCTCAATCAAAGCCAGCAACCTTTGATTTAGATCTCTGCACTCCCTTCACTCGTTGTTTTGATCATTTGTGCCTCCCTATGAGCAGGTGTGCCTTGTAGTGGCGTTACTATGTTACCATGCTTCTTATGGCTGAATAAGTAATTTTAATTATTGTAATAAATAGTTTTAACTCCATTGTTTGTTCCTGCGAACTATAAATTCAACTACAGAAGTAGAGTAATTCACTAAAATAATTCAACTTTTTGTATCTCAATAAATTGTTTTTGTTGGTCCTTGTGCTGAGTTATTGTGTGCCGATTAGTTGTTGTCACAGGATTATCTTGCACAGAGATGTCAGTGAACCTTCCAAAACATTGATAGTTGTTATTAAAAACGTGTGTTCTCCTTTCAGATATGCGAATGTTTTTCTGCATCCAGTGAAAGAAGAAATTGCTCCAGGCTATCACAGCATTGTACACAGGTAAAGCAATGGCACCCCCCCTCCTTTTTGTTACCTTCTTAGCACCCACGCCCCAACCAATTTGTTTGTACATTTCTAAAAATATAATATATATATGTGGTGATGGCGTACTTACCCAACAACAAAAACAGCAGTGCATGGCAGCATGCTTACTGTGCAGTGTTACTTGTCCATGTGTAGACGTGGAGAAAAAGATGGGTTATCTGAGTGATTGTCCTTTTATCTGATTTCTGGGGATAAAAGGGTGAACACTGGTTGGTGTGTTGAGTCAGTTGATTAGCTGCGTTGACGCAGCTAACAGAGATATTTTGAATACGTTGTAGATATGTTGGCGATTTATGGTGAACAATTCTATAGCAACTTAAAGATTAGATTTTGTTTATTTCTCTTCATCTTGGGGACGGCGAGCCCTGGTCTGTCGCCTTACTACTACAGTGTGGCCTCCCAGTAAAAGACTTGCTACATAATAATACTCGTCTTTGCTAAATATTTGCTTTTTAACATCCATGTCTCTGCTATTTAGAGACCATGTGGGACTCGATGATCTATAATTATTGGTGACTTTTCAAGTATTAAAACATTTGCTGTCAAAGGACATTAATATTTTCACTACTTTATGACATTAATTTTGTGATGTCCCCCTTTTTCCCCGCATATCTTCCACGACAACCAGGCCTCCAAAGCAGGCATTTTTCCTACACTTCTCCTCCAGCTTCTAAAATATTTCTCTAAACCCTCTAACGTCCCCCTCCCACCAGGGCCTTCAAAGTAAGTGTTTCTTCAACTCCCCCCTCTCCAAATGTAGACGTTTATTCAACTCCTCCTCCCCAAAAGTAGGCATTTCTTCAAGTCCTCCCTCCCATGGGCCCTTCAAAGTAGACATTTCTCCAACACCTCCCCTCCCAACCCCCAGGTCTCCAAAGTGGGTAACAAACAAATTCTTATATCTTCTCTTTCTCTCCCCTCCATCATCACAGACCAATGGATCTGAGTGCCATAAAAAAGAATATCGAGACGGGCGTGATCCGATCGACCACAGAATTCCAGCGTGATATGATGCTCATGTTTACGAATGCCATAATGTACAACAGTTCAGACCACAACGTTTACTCGATGGCCCGGGAAATGTACGATGACGTCATGCAACACATCGAGGTAAGATTTGTAGCCCACCATCTTGTTTGAAAAGAGGTATATGTTTTTGGTTGCCCTGTTTGTTTGTTTATTTGTCTGTCCGTACGGTAACTCTGAATAGATTTCAATGACATTTTGTGGAGGGGTGGGCAAGGACAATTCGTTGAAATGGTGCAAGGACAATTCATTGAAATGGTGCAAGGACAATTCATCGAAATGGTGCTAGGAGTATTCATTCGAATGGTGCTAGTACAATTCATCGAAATGGTGCAAGGACAATTCATTGAAATGGTGCTAGGACAATTCATCGAAATGGTGCTAGGACAATTCATTCGAATAATGCTCGTGAAATTTACCCTTTCGACAAGTTCACTCATCCAGATTTACCCCTTCCATAAAATCGTTTGAGTTAACACAGTTAAACAAACAAACAATGAAAAACTTTAATAAATATTAATTAATAAAATCAGAAAGCACTCATGATTCAATTTAATTATTCAAATTAATAGAAATAGACTTTCAGTTATCAGAATGTGTAATTTGCTAGTTTGTCTGTGCCAAAATTTACCCTTACAATGAAGATTTTTTACCCCCTGGGGTAAATTTACCCCAGGTTGAGAAGTACTGATATAAAACCTTTTTTTCTCATCACTCTCCAGCAATTTGTCAGTACGCAGTTGATGGTGCAAACAGAGGTGAAGATGTTGCGTCCGTCACGAAGAATAGAAAACAATGAAAAGGTAAGATTTACGACCCAAGTGTCATCTTTATTCATTTATTTATTTATTTAATTCCATCGAAGATTTTAGTTTTCCTACTCTTAAATTTATGGACCGTTTGTAACCACTTGTAATTTACAGTGGAAATCTTCAATGAAAAGAATTAAAAATAAAGGAACTTTTCTGTGAATTGCATTGAAATATCTTTTAAAAATTCATTTAATGGTCAAAAATTATTCCCCTTTATATTGACAATCAATTTTTTTAATATGAACTTTGAAAAAAAGTGCTAAGGCGAGACATACCTAGGTATATCAATAAGTCCATAGCCTTATGATGAAAAAGGCATTCATTTTACAAAACAAATATTTATTTTTCAACATAATCTCCTTCCTTGTCAATGCATTTAATTCAGTGGTGAATATTAATCACATAAATCGAATAATATAGGGTGAAAGTTTCAGATCACGTGTCAGGCTATGGATTTATTGATGGCTGTTTATGTTCACTTTGCTCTAATGCCCTGTGGAAAGGCATGAATTCACTTCTCCCCTCAGTTATGGGTAAATAGCAGGGCAGTTGGAGCCCTTTAGCCCTGTAAGGCATTCCATCTAAGAGAAGGTTAATCTGACAGAAAAAACCTACACCTTGGCATTCGCCATAGCTGGTCCCAAACCTGGATAAAGGAGAAGGGTTACGGTTGGGCCTAGCAACTCCACCCCGTAGAACCTACTTGCTGCAGAAACAGCAGCTGAGTGTTTGCTGCAAATGTTCCCTCTCATTTTTTGTGTTCAGTGTTTTCAAAAATCTTATGTTGATTAAATTCTTTTCCTATGACAAAAGTATGTGCTCACTTTTGAATTCAACAGGGAATCAATATCTTTTCAATTTCAACTCCGTAAACGATCTACAGAATTTGAAATCTTTTGTGTGCACAATCATTTAAAAACAAAAATTTATATCCATAAGCTAATCAGACAGATAGAGTGAGACCATAAAAGCTAAACTGACAAGTCTTACATAACAGCAAAATGTATAGTAGAATTACCCAAGGAAGTAGAAGTAGGAGCAGAGTTTGTCTCCGGAGCAGCCAGGCTTGTTCTTTCAATATTCTTCTACTATTATATAAAACAGCGAGGGGGGCGGGGATTAATTTATTATCAACTTGTTGGATTCTGTATATGGTCCCTTTATCTGTTCCCACATGCTAGAACCGAAAGCCGGACATAGTTTCGGGTAAGATCAAACCAAAATCTAATTTTATTTGTTTTAAAAATGTGTAGCTTCTTATTTTTGAGTAAATATTCAAACCCTGCAGTCGTCTCTTGGGATCTATAAACAGGTGCGGAAAGCAACTGTGGACTCTTCATTCATAAGTTAAAACTTAATAATAAGACGCAGATCTCTATATTTTTTTTTCTTCTATTCTTCTTCTTCCTCTCGCAGGGACGTGATTGTGGACTTAGGCTTGAATCTGCTCAGGCTGCTGTACTGTCAGATCACTCCTCTGCTTTTGTTGTAATGACCAGGGTCTGTACTTAAAGCTGCATTCAGCCGTACTGTCATTTGGATCTGCGCCAACAGTTGCAGACAGTAGTACTATCATGATTTTCTGTGATAAAAGTTGATGACAGCCGTTCCATCCTGGTTCTACTTCAAAGGGTCGGGTGAACCCTATAGCCAGCTCAGGCTTCTACCAACTATGGGATGTTCACGTCCTGTGGTCTAACCACAGTTTAGCCTTACTGTCGGAACATTCCTGCAAAGGGTCGGCAGACTCCCATAGCCAGCTCAGGCATCTGTCAGGAGAAGGACACTCCTGTCAAACCTACGACCCCCTGATCCTATCCACGCCACTGGTCCATAGGATGCAAACCCTCGGTTTAAAGGGTGGGGTCGACCTGGACAAGTCGCACTTCTCCTTAAAACTACATCGCTCAGGCTGGGTGGTTACTCCACACATAGGCCCCAATGCTGTGGAAAACCATCCCCCAAAATCCTTGTTCGCGAAGCCAAGCCATTCATTCATTATATAAAACAACTGGCCCTGTTTGTCACAGTGTCTCCTCCTTAAACATTGGCACAGCTCAACCAAATTTGGCATGCATACTTAATAGACCTAGGGGAATGTTTTAGAGTAAAAAGTTTTCAGAAAAGATATTTTCTATAGTTTTGAGAAGGGTCATTAATATTCAAATGGTTCTTTGGAGGATTGATGAACATTGGTAAACAACCGTGTTTACATCATCCCTTGTAAATGTGGTATTGTCTATACTGGAGAAACGGGCCATCTCCTCAAGGTCAGACTTGATGAACACTGGTTGCGGCCTATGCTCCACACCGAATCCACAGGAATAATTAAACAGAGCTGGTCTCACAGACCATTAACTACTGTAGTGAGTTACTTATTTCTTCTTTTTTTTTTGTCTCCCTCTAGGATGAAGAGACCAAGAAGAAGAAAGTCGACCCGAGTCAAGACGGTGGCAAGAAAAAGAAGCGTCCTAAAACAACTCCCGAAGAACCAGTTGTAGAGAAACCTGTTTAAGACAAGTGCGCAAGAACGCACGTGCGTAGAGAATCTTTCAAGAAGACGATACTCCTAAAAAGACCGGAATGAACTGTCGATCTCATTTTTGTCACGATCCACCGATATTTTTCAATTCTCCTCTTTGTCTTAAATCTTTTCTCTTCAACCCTTGATAGTTCAGCTCGATTCAGCCGTCGCGGACGCTCTTCAACGTTACCTGGAGCTTAGCATTCCCAAAGACAATGTTCTGTCTACATTTTTACCAACTGCTAACCAGGAAACCCAAGTCTTTGCTATTTGCGGCTATCTCGTGGTTTAGCATCCCAAATTAAGACGTTTGTTGGGACTCGGCACTCGGTCAGTTATAACAAAATACTAAGAAAGAGGTATCATCAAATCTAATAAAAACTAGCATTCCAAGGGAAATTATGAATCACAACCACCTATATATGCTTCTTCTTACCTTGTAAATTAAGCAGTGGTGGTGGTGATGAAAATGCTACCAGCAAGGTTTGAACTATGAATTCATGATTTTAAAAAAAAAAAACATATAGTCGGGAGCACTCTAATAGAAACTGTCAACATGAACATAGGTTTCTTCAGTTTTTAAGTTGGTCTGGCTGGCTATGTATGTATCACGCGTACAGGCACACCACTGGAGCTAGAGGGCTGAAAATTTAAATATTTACTCCTTATGTCGAGAAAAAACTTTTTTTTTTTAAAATTCCCCACTAAATAAGTTTACAGTGGAGGGGTTCAATTTACAATTTAAGTTTATGCTAAATTGGTCTCTTAATTTGTGTCCAGCCGCATTCGCACTTGTTTTTTGAAAATTTCCCCCCAAATAAGTTTGTAGTGGAAGGGTTCAATTTACAATTATGCTAAATTGGTCCCTTAGTTTGTGTCCGACAGTGTTCACACTTGTTTTTTTAAATTTGGACCTTTTTCCAAATTTTTTTAATTGATCACCCCCAACACGGCATGCTGCCAAAAGACATTGGTCAAGTGACTGTTTCTATTAAGTGACTATTCAGACCTGTTTATTTTACAGTATAGTCGGGAGCATACTAATCTTTTTTAGCTTTGGAAGCTGGTATGTTTTTGTCTATAACTTTGAGAAGACTCCTCAACATTCCAACCAGTGTTGCTGATTTAGTGCGTTTCTTGTTTTGCACCTAAAACATTTTGGCCATTTTCCGGCTATTTTTGGTGTCTTTTTGGCCATTTCTGGCTATTTTTTTAATTTAGCGCCTTTTGGCAGTGAAACTAGCATAAAAATATTTTTTGAGTTGGCAACACTGATTCCACCTTTAGTTCAGACAATCAAATTTCTTCTTCCCATCTTTGATGTTATCAACACAACGTTTCGGCCGATCCATTCTATGGCCTTCTTCAGGAGTATAATTCTTGAAAAGAGGCAGACCTTTTTTCTTTTTATTCCGGGTAAAAAAAAAATGCAGTCCTTAATATACCAATGGGAACACTCCATTTTTTTGGCAGACGTAATCACACCGCCAACGAAGCGAGTGTTTTCTTTTGAAATTGTATGAAAAGAAATACAAATAGCAGCGAAGAAAGCGTTGATAATGTCGAGAAAAACCGACTCCGAAAAAGACTGTTTTTCCACCGTAACAAAAAGAACAAGAATAATCCTCACCTAATTTAGAGGAGACAACTCTTTGCTGATTGCATTTCCAATATTAAAATATTGGGAGTGGTGTTTAACCCTGCAGCTGTCAGGCTTGTTTTTTATTAGACTTAATATCTGCTTATTTTGTTGTAACTGACTGAGCACCCTTCTCACAACAACAACCGTGATAATTTGGGACGCTAAACTATGAGATAGCCCTATTTTTTTTCCCCCAGAATCATAAGATGCATTTCCTGTGGAAAACCATTTCATGTTCTCAATAAAATAATAATCATTTTGTTGTTTTTTGTTTTTTATGTTTCATCAATCAGAAAGTTGATACAGTTATCAATATACAGTGGTACCTTTCTTAATGAGGACGAAATATCTCCTTAGATGAAAATTCGTTAAGTGAATAATTAAACCTATGGGATTTCAGTAATTCATTCCAAATAAAAATATCGGACCCCTAAAACCTTGTAAATAATGTACTAATTACTTCTCAAATACAATACAAATGAACATGTAAATAATAATGTAATAACTATATATATATAAATAAGTGCCTAGATACTAGATATAAATCTAGGTAATTATAAATGAAATCTAGATAATTCTGGATAATTTTATGAAATTTTATAGCTTTTTTTTTCTTCTCACAAACTGAAAATATTTCGCTAAGAGATTATAAAAAAAATTGTTTTTTGGCAATTGTCCCAATTGCCAAAAAACAAAATGAAAATTTGTTATACGACTCTTTCACTATCAGGGGTACCACTGTATTTGTAAAGCTTAGCTAAATCTGGTACAAGGCCATTACAGTGTTACCGTATTTCCAGGCCTGGTTCATCTTCCTGAATTTCAGTTTCCCGGATGTTGATTGGCCGATTCTTCACTGGGTCGACTCTTCATTTTCCATACTTTTGGTTTTATCAATCAGAAGGACAGTGTTTGCCGGGCAGGTAATGGCATGGAGAATGTTCAAACTCCGGCTGGGACAGATTTTTAGTTCACTTTGCACTAGACCCCCAGGAAAGGCATGAATACATCTCTGCCCCGGCTATGGGTGTCACAAACCAGGGCCAAGTAAGTAGTAATGAGACAGGTCTGGTTGACGGTTACTGATATGTGGATCTCAAGCAGTGGTGGCTGAAGCCATAGCCAACGTAAGGGCACTACTTATCAATCAGAAAGAAAATGATATTTGTGAAGTCTGGTACAAGGCCACTACAGATTTAGTGTAAGAGGGTAGGGATAGTTGTCAGCCAGGTGTGAAAAAACATGGTAACATAGTAACTATGAGGCACAGCGGCTCATAGGGAGGCACAAAGGATCAAAACATGCTGATGAGGAAATGTTTATTGCTGAAAATGGACCCATTCTTGTCAGAGGTGATCCCCAGATTAAGAGAGCATTAGATGCTTATTTCAGGAACCACAATAAGCAGCAGGATGAAAAATGGTATTTCACTGTTTAGTGAGGATATAAGAACGCACACATAAGACAGCACAGTGATAAGAAGGATGAAGAATCAGAGATCTAAACTATCTTTTACAGTAAGCATACTGCCACGCACTGCCATTTTGTTGTTGGATAAGTACGTCATCACTATATATTATATTTTTAGAGATATACAAACAAATTGGATGGGGAGTGGGGGCTAAGGGTGCAGAAGAAAGTAACAAAAGGAGGGGGTGCCATTGCTTACCTGTGTACAATGCTGTGATAGCCTGGAGCAATTTCTTCTTTCACTGGATGCAGAAAAACATTCGAATATCTGAAAGGAAAACATCAAACCATTTTTGGATGTCCGATTCTTAAAATTTTAAATCGGACATCAGGGCTAAAAAGGACATAATGTCTGAAATCGGACAAATCTGGCAACCCTGGACTTACGAGGCACAAAATCACTTTATCACACCCTGGTTGTCAGTGCAAAAAAAAGGTAGTTGCTTAAATGATTCCTTCACAGCAGCTTCAAGGTTGCCAGATTTAGCCAGAAGGGGTGATAATCAGAGTTCATCTCAGAGACTTACCCAACACAAGCATTAGAATAGCGTTGAATTTGTAAATCGAGTGAATCTGGAGGCAAAGGTTCAATACCAGCCTCTCCTTTGGAAAACCATTTCATTTTCTCAATAAAATGATCAGCAACTTATTTGTTAGAAGCTGTCAACCAAAACTGTCAACATAGGTTTCTTCAGTTTTTAAGCTGGTCTGGCTGGCTATGTGTGTATAGGCCACACCAATGGTGCTAGAGAGCTGAAAATTTAAACATTTACTCCTTATTATGTCTAGAAAATTTTTATTTGTTTGTTTTTTTAAAGATTCCCCCTCTAAATAGGTTTTTAGTGCAGTGGGGTTCAATTTGCGGTGTAAGTTTATGCTAAATTGATCCCTTAGTTTGTGTCCGGCAGCATTCACGCTTGTTTTTTTTTTTTTAAATTCAGACTTTTTTAGTGATCACTGCCAAACAAAAGGCAAGAAAAGTAACTCATTCATTGATCACCTCCAACACGGCATACTGCCAAAGATGTTGGTCACAAGATCGTTTCTATTGGGATCTATGAATATCTATCTAGTTTAAACAATCCAGGCAACTTTAGAATGAATATATGTGGTCGTATATTACCAAAAACTTCTCGGGTGTGTGGGATGTTTTGTGAGTGGCTTAGCAACTTGTCTCGGATGGTGTAATGGTTAGCACGCCTGCCTCACACGCAGAAGGTCCCCGGTTTGATTCCCAGTATGAGCGTAGATTGTGGAAATCTCATCATTAGGACAAATTTCCCTGTGCACTCAGCAGCTAATTGAGTACACTCTAAGCTGTATGATTAGGGTGGAGGTATCCCTTCGGTGGACTTGCATCCTGCCAAGCGGGTGGTCATACAAACTTGTAGTCTTCTCGACCAGACTTGAGACTTGCAAGGATCACTAAGCTGACACATACAACAGAAACCAGGTCTTCGTCACCGAGCCCCATACTCCATTGGGAGTTGTCTCTTAAGAGACGGGACACTTTACTTTTAGCAACATGTAAATCCTCATGATCATTTTTAGTCTGCATTTTGTTTTCTCTTACAGTATGGAGACACAGTAAGTTTACACCCACCCTACCCATAGTATAGTTGCATCTACACAACGATACTCCAGTTCCGGTAAATCCTTTTAACAGTTTTACTTCTTTTGTCAAACTCCAGGACAAAGTCAGAATCGACTTTACTTTCCTATGTAACAAGAACAAGAACAATCCTCACCAAAAATAGGGGAGTAAACTGACATATAAAATCAGCATTTCACTACTGAGATTTAAACTTGATTCCTAGCCTGGTGAGTGGTGTGTTACCACCTGCGATAAACTGACAAGTCTTACATACCTCCGTAATTTATAGTAGAATTACACAAGGAAGTAGGAGCAGAGTTTGACTCTGGGGCAATCATTATCTTTCCCGTTTCCATATGGCCGCTGCTTCAGCTGTTCTGATTCCGGAATCGCCCAAAATCCTCCTCTGCTGCTGCTTCTGATGGCGAATTTAAAGTCAAAGAAGCAGATGACAATTTCAACATTTTCCCACTTTCTGAAGTTAAAATGGCTGAAGGAAGTATACCTAAATGTGGTAGGCCTGCTGCACCTACATGTATTGTCCCAATTCAAGTTGACAGAAATTTATTACCACAACTGAGACATAACTTTCAGGGACCTAGTCAATATAACATCCAATGACACGGACTGCATAAGGTGGCTGGCTAAACACCACCTTATTGCTAACACAGCAACCCTAACATCAACCCCAACACTAACCTTTACGCTCAAACACTACCCTAACTTATCCTTTGTTGATTTGTATTTAACAAGCTTTTGCTTGAATGAAAAAATACCAGTGTTTATGCATCGTTCAACGATTTTTAGTGAATGCCAACGATATCTTGAAAGTCATGAATCATCTTTCGTACGCCTTTCTATTTGGATTTAAAATTATGAAGACTCAGTGTTACTACAACAAATGGAAATTATATTTCTTACACATTATTATATAAGTAGATTTTTATCAATGTAAATCGAGAGACGCAATACACACAACCTATTTAATTGCAACTTGATAGTATATTCAAAGCACAATCATGATTTATGATCATTGAATTCAAGCCCTAGTGCTTGTGACTCGTTTTCGACCGAGATTTCAGCTCATTCCAAAAGGATGCTTTTTTTCATGACACCGGTGACGTCAGCTACTACGTCACGTCATACTGAATAATTTGAATATAAAATCAAAACAAAACAAAAATCTCAGCATTTCTGACTTGTTTTGCATACATAAGAAAGGGTTTTTTAATACCTAGTTTAAAACAAAACAATAAAAAATAACAAATTACTTATCATTTAACAAGCACCGATATTTCTGTTAGTTTCTGCTTCGCTTTACATCTTCACTTTAAAGTAAATTTAGCGATTGAATATATTTTCATTTAAGAAAAATAGTTATAATCTTTCGAGTTTGTTACAATTTGTGATTGGACGATTATTGTCAAACTTGCCATTGAACTGAGAAAATGAAACATGGATGTGGTTTTGCTGAAGAAAAAACAATAACGAATAATACTTTACTTTTCATTTCATTCTAATTTAAACATTTTAAAAATTAGTTATTTATTTGTACTGTTTGTGCACTATGCAGAAAGTGACATCTGTTTGTTTTTTTAAAATAAAAACGAATAAAATATACATTTCAAGTTCGTGACCATTTTTTTTTTAAAAATTCGAAGTAAATACTAAATGAGCAACAGTTTAAAAAATTATTAAACATTTTTGGAAAATGGATTGTTTTCTCTCTCTCGTAAGTTAAAAAGTAAAAGCGGAAATTTTTCCATCTAAGAGTACCCACAGCATTTTTTCTAATTCATGAAAATAAACTTGGATTAGCACAAGTAAAGAGACAAGCCAGGAGAAAGGTAAAAACTTGTAAGCTTTTTTAAGGCTGAAAAATGGAAATCATGTTCTTAAAATTTTAAATGTTTCGTTCAACATCGGCTTTTGCTAATTTATTTTAAATAAAACGTTTATTTGATTTTTAAAGGTAAAATAAATCTACTATTCCTCATTTTCCTACCTATTAACGGTACAATTTGAAGAATTGGTGTGACTCGTTTGGGAGCGAGATTTCGCTCATACTAAATAATCCTATGTGGGGGATTTTGAAAAAAACAAAAGAAATAAAAGATATAACAAGGAGTAAATGTTTAAAATTTCAGCCCTCTAGCTCCATTGGTGTGCCATGTACGCGTGATAGATAGAGCCATAGCCAGCCAGTGAACCACTCAGCCAGCTGGACTAGCTTAAAAACTGAAGAAATCTAATGACATAATGTTGATAGTTTTGGTGGCAGTTTTGGTTGACGGTTTCTACCCCCCCCCCCAGCCCCACGTTCAAAATCCTGCATCCGACCCTGCATTTCATACTCTCACACTGCCGACATTCCTGTTAGTGTTTCAGGGGTAGGTTTTTTCGGGACCACGGTGATTGGAATTATGAGATGCCAAAAAAAGTAGTCCTGTAGAAGGGACCACACTTCTTGTTAGAGACCGCACTACTTGTACCAAGAAAAATATTGGAATATAGACATTTTTTCCTAATAAATAAAAATCAGATAGATTGCTTTCTACTAACTTCCACATATAAATCCGATGATGAAATAAATTTTAAAAATATTAAAAATATTAAAAATAAATTCAAACGGAAGTTCTACAATTATTTGTCATAGCTTATATTTTTTATTTTGAATATTTTATGGGGAAAAAAGTCAGTAGCCCGCATGGGGACTCGAACCCCAGACCCTCAGATTACTTGCAGGTAACAGCCTTAAAAGTCTGATGCTCTACCGACTGAGCTATGAGGGCTGACAGTCTATCAAGCAGAGACTGTTTATATTTATAATAGAAATTCTCGTGGTATTTTTATGTTTTGCTGTAAGCGAGTTATTCTTAAGTTGTTAAGATTTCTGTTGTCACGCCATCATGAATCTATGACGTCGTCTTTATATTTCACCTCGTATGCTTTCTATATAAAAATCGATGTGTGTGTGTCTGCGTATGTCTGTCTTATGTACGTGTGTCTGTTTCTGTCTGCCTATGTCTGTTGTATGTGTGTGTGGTGCGCGCTCGAGGTTCTATGTATGTCTATATATCAGTGTCGTATGTGTGTGATTTTGTATGTATAGTGTGTGTCTATATGCCTGTGTGTGTATGTTACTGTTTGTTTGTACGTAACGTGTGCCTCATATTTGAATGTGTATGAGTGTTTGTGTGTGTGTGTGTGTGCGTGCGTGCGCTCGTGGTTCTATGTCTATATGTCAGCGTAGCGTGTGTGTGTTTTTGTCTGTGTATTTGAGTGTTTCTCTGTGTGTGTTACTGTTTGTTTGTACGTAACATGCGCCTCATATAATGACTATAGAAACAGAAAACAATGTGTCCGTGTGAGGGTGTTACGTATGTCTGTGTGTCTCTATATGCGAGTGTCTGTATGTGTATGATTTTATGTGTGTGGGTCTATGCGTGCGTGTGTGTGTGTGTCTATATGTCTGTGTGTTTGTCTGTGTCTGTGTACCCGTGACTGTCTGTGCTTATCTGTGAGCGTGTGTCTGATTGTTAATAATGTTATGTGTGAGATCGTGGTTCTATATCTATGTCAGCGTGCGTGTGTTTTTGTCTGTGGGTTGGTATGTGTTTTTGTCTGTGGGTTGGTATGTGTTTGAGTGTTTCTGTGTGTGTCTATATGTCTGTGTGTGTGTTATTGTTTGTTTGTACGGTAGTTGTACGTAACGTGTGTCTCACAATGTCAATAACTATAGAACACAATATGTGCGTGTTTGGTTTCTATGTTTCTATGATGTGTATCACTACGTGTTTGTATGTGCATGATTTTGTGTGTGGGAGGTCTATGCGTACGCGCGTGTGTGTCTATATGTCTGTGTCTGACTGTTAGTGTTATGATAAGTGTAGTGTGTGTGAGTCTGTTCGTGCGTGTGCGTTGTGTCTCTGTGTATCTACGTGCGTGTCTTTGTATGTGTTTTTGTGTGTGTCTATTTGTGTGTCTGTGTGTCTGTGTGTCTTTGTGTGTGTGTTTTGAAACGACAGCACAGTTCTGCTTCCACCACGTGTGTCCCGACTTATTCCATTGTATTTTTCTGCTGACATTCAGTTTTTAAGCAAACTCGAATCGCCAGAAGAACGTATAAAAAAATCAATAAAATAAAAACGTCTATTTTTAATCCACACAAAATATTCTTGCGCACAAAAGTAATATGAGGGTCTGGGTTTCAAGTTCCCATGCAGGTTTTTAACTTTTTTTCCCTCCCTAAAATGAGTGAAGAAAACAAAATCATAACTCCAAATACGTCAGCCCTCATAGCTCAGTCGGTAGAGCATCAGACTTTTAAGGCTGTTACTTGCAAGTAATCTGAGGGTCTGGGGTTCGAGTCCCCATGCGGGCTACTGACATTTTTTTCCAATAAATTTTTGAAATTAAAGAAAAATAAGAAAATTATAATTATTCTACTATACTACCCGAAAAAGTGACGGGTTTATGTTACGTATGTAATTCATTTGTTATATAACTATTTTCTCACTCTCACATGATTTATAATCACGAAGGAAAATCTTTTTTTTCGTAATTTGGAATAGAAACTTTTCTTTTAAAAATTTCGTCCTATATTAGATAAGTACTGAACGTTTGGCGATCTTTCGGTAAAGTAACCCATGCCGTTGTTACACTATTTTAAATCATTGGCGATATTTGCTTTCTATGGAGGATCATACATATACTTTTTTAAATTAACACTGGAAATTTATAAAATAATAATAAAATATAATTATTGCACTACCATAAACGGTCAGCCCTCATAGCTCAGTCGGTAGAGCATCAGACTTTTAAGAACAATATTTGTAAGAAATCTGAGGGTCTGGGGTTCGAGTCCCCATGCGGGCTACTGACATTTTAAAAAAATTAAAGCTTGAAATTAAAAAAATAACAATAAATTATGATTACACAAATTGTCAGCCCTCATAGCTCAGATTTGTAAGAACAATACTTGCAACTAATCTGGGGTTCGATTCCCCATGCGGGCTACTGACTTTTCCCTCCCATATCTTTAAAATACGCTAAACATGGAACCTACATTTGAATTTATTTTCTACTTTAATTAATGTTTTATTTTATCTGTGTGTAAACTTTGCTCTTACGGATGTAACATGGCGTCGTAATTTCTTTTTGAGACGCACCAGAGATTTTCGACATTTCTGTGTTCAGGGACGTAGCTGAAAGATGGAGGCTATTTTAAATCTAACATTTAATTAGTTTAATTTGTAATTAATTTAATTTTAAATTGACCCCCGCCCCCTACTCCAAAAGCCAAAGGCTTTGAATAGTAGTTCCCCTAATCCTACTGCATTTCTACTAACATTAAAAAATATCACTAAATGTTGGTGGGGGCCCCCTCAAGGAGTCATGCCCCCCTGGCACCCAAATCTCCAGCCACACCCCTGTTTGGTGTCTGATAAAAAAACAAATTAATGGCTTTTAACTTCATCATTGTGGTAATATCTGATCAATACGCAGGCCCGCCGTAACGAAATTCTTATGGGGGGAAGCGGAAATTCTTTTTTTTTAGATCGCTGGAAAGTTCACTATTTAATTGATGGATATATGATGATATAATCTCATTGGTGAAGATAATTATGAACAAAAGGCTGCTTAGGGAATTTTTGAAAATATAGCTTCAAAATCTGTCAGAAATCAATGTATTTTTCAAATCATCCACAGCCACGGGATAGATCTATTATACCAATGAACAAGCAAAAAATAATTGAAAAAAGTATTAACTGTTGGAAAACTTCAAATAGCTACATTAAAATAACAATCAACCAATCCGAGCCTGACTTCCTAAACCATCGCCGATTCTTTCCTTTAAAAGTAACCCTATCAATGTAACTGGCAGTGGGAGATTCATTTTTAGCACTTTGACTCCGCGGAGATGCATCACACTTCAAAGAGAACAGCAAGACAGCTTTTCATAGAGAGTCCAATATTCAACCAAACAGACAATTTACTACTCTCGTTTTTCGATCATCAACATCAACGCAAGAAGAGACAGTCAATCACCATCATTACACACTTCTCTTCGCCCTGCCAGCAAGTTGAGTTTACTACTAACTTATCACTTACGCATACACACCATGAACTGCCTCTATACATGGTTATAGACATAACGCACACATACATGTGAACTGCTACTCACACCTGGTGATACATAGCACACACACACACACACACACACACACTTGTGAACTGTTCTCTCCATAAACACACACAACTTTACTCACTCTCTATTCACTCCTGATTACAACTTTTAATTCCAACCTACACATTTTCCTCCCTTTGAACAATATTCTATTTTGTTGTTAATTTAACTGAATAAAACTCAGTTGTGAATGTTATTCCTGCCTTGTTGAATTTCCTCTTGAACCTACACGCTTATTTATTTATTTTTATTATTGGGTATGTCAGGCGCCAAATTGTTTTCCCCGACAAATTGACACCCTTTCATGTACCAACACTGTTTTTTAAATTCATTCCAAGTATCTTTTGCTCCTTCCTTCCAAGTCCTGGATTAATTTTGAACGCCAGAACAGTTACTGTAGTACAACAGTTACTGTACATGTATCATATGAGATTCAAACACGTTTAATTGATAACTAATCTATCAGCAGCTTATTTGAAGATAGTTCATCATTATCATCATCAGCCATTATAAGTCCACTGCTGGACAAAGGCCTTTCCCATCTCCTTCCATGACGACCTATCTTGTGCTAATCTCTGCCAAGTCTTACCGGCAAACCTTTCTATCTCGTCCCTCCATCTTGTGTCTGGTCTTTTCCTACTTCGTTTACTGTCCCATGGGCACCAATCGGTTAGTCTTTCCCCCCATCTATTGTCAGCTCTTCTTGCTTGATGCCCATCTCCATTTTTGTTGCTTAATTAGTTGTATAATATCCTTCAAAAAGATAATCTCTGATCCATGTTGATCTTTTTCTATCTCTTAGCATTGCTCTTTCCATGGCTCTTTGTGCTATTCTGAGTTGGTTTTGAGCTCGTTTGGTTAATTTCCATGTCTCGCATCCATAAGTTATGGCTGGTATTATGCAGCCGTTGTATACTTTACGCTTTAGGCAGATTGGCAAGGTGCTCTTCAAAATGTCTCTATTCATACCGAATGCTTTCCAACCTATAGTTATGCGTCGTTTTATTTCGCAGTCATGGTCTTTCTCTAGCTAACATTTTAAAAAGATGTAATAACTCTGTAATAATCAAGGGCGAGATAGAAAAATCGGCTATGGCCGACCACATATGGAGACCATCTTCCTCTCTGGGGGGAAGTCCAGATTATTGACAGAGAACGATGTTGGAAGCAGAGAAAAATCAACAAATCTAAACCCGACAAGACAAAGACACAGAAACACCCGGGCCCTGCGCTATAAGGGTTACCCTTCTTTAAACATAACTTCTATTTAACCCATCACACTCGGATTTTACACCTGAAGAAGGTCGAAGAATGGATCGGCCGAAATGTCGAGTTTACAACACAAACAACAAGAAGGAGTTCAATCGTCCGAAGAACCATTTGAAAAGTGCAATAACTCATTTTTTCATTTAGCTAGAATTAATACGCATCTGCGGAACTAAATATTCAGATGAAGGCAGAAAGTCCATACGAACAGGAATTAAACAAATGTAGATATTTGTAGACATGACATGACATTTAATATATGAAGACAATATGAATGTTACATACGTTTTTTTGGTTGAAGTAAAAAACATGAAACGATCGTGTCGAGAGAATGAAGGGTAGAGCTACGAGAATGATTTTATTACAAAGCCATTTTAAACACCTTTATATAAATATTAGTTATTTTCATAAATTTATTTATTTGAGGTATGAAACACCCAGATTATAAACTATTTTCAAAATGTAGACCCAGAAAACCAGATGGTTAGTGAAAACCCTACAGGGGGGCAACATTTGCAGCCCTGCCCATCACTGGAAGAAGCAATCCAATTCATTCAGTTGAATAGCAGAGTGTAAGGACACACTTCATTTTGCATGCGGATAGAAATGAGTGACCCTATAGAAATACGAAACTGTCGTAAGCCTCTAGCTTCGGCTGACGTCACGCCTTGCTGCTCCTGCTAAAAACTGCTTTAAATAGAGTGACACACTGTCGTTCTGGACCTCACTTTCGTTGCCAGGCCCGTGTGTTAAAACCTTCCCACAGCTCACCTCTTTGCCTAATCTCTTTCTTTCTTTTCATTTTGGCCCATTTCTTAGAATGCGGCGCTGGTTTATTAAACCAGTAGCTCTTCTCTTTCGTCTACTCCTTCTTCATTTCTTTTTGCCCAGATTAGAAATAAATGCCTCAAATAATATAGGTCCAGGAGATTAGATGACCAGAGATCACATCTATAGTTTCTACATATCGGATTAGAGGCGGAATGCCTTAAAATATTATTTCTGATAGAAACTCTTCTTCCGGCAGTAGACCACAACATGACGCACCACGAAGCGAATCACTTTGTTTTAGTTACTGACGCCGAGCACAACATAGTTTTCTATCCGGCGATCTCAAACTTGCCTGCCTTTTTCGCCTCAATCAAAAATCTTACATTTAAACCTGAATCCCCTGTTAAGATGATATTGCATTGATTAACATTTCAAGCACATCACTATGCCTTTTCAGTACAGCTCCGTCACCAAAGTAACTCCCTTCGACAAACTCTCACTTTCGCTAAAATCCCATGTTCCCATAGTTTCCTTTTAAATAGCGCAATTCTCGGCTACCATCTATTCGTATCATTTCCTTATTACGAATAATAATTCTTCTTTGACGTAAATTACTCTTTTCTTTATCTCGCATCTTTTACGGGAATACGATCGGTTCTCCTTTTCTAAAATATATGCCTCTTCCCTTTTCAGACAAACATATGTATCTGTTTATTATCTTTATTTCTGTTCATTAAACAAATCTTTCATTTGTAAATCTACAAATGTATGCCTTTGTTCTTTTCCTGTTTATATGAACGGTGACCCTTTGTTTGAATTTGCTGCGCAAAACCCAAAACGAAGATGGCCGACCACCTTCTTCTCCAAACATCTCCTTGACCTGCCTGCCAATCAGCGAACTCCATTCGTATCACGTGACTTCCACGTGCGACATGAATTCTTTCGTGATGGATTTAATTCATTACTCCCATCCTAAGCACCCCGGACGTGTGATTGTGATTTTAATTCATTCAATCCTTCTAAAGGATTCTTATTACCTCCTTTTAGGTAATTGTTGGGAATTTTTAGTATTCCCCAAATTAATTCTGAAACAAATATATTGTTACTTAGTTTTTCTTGAACGCAAGAATATCAGGAATAAAATTATGCTCCCGCAAAGTATATCTAATTGAAGCAACCTACCTTTTTTCTTCAATTGATGATCACGAGGTAGGGTTGCATAAAATACTTCTTTTTATGCGGCGAGGTGTCCACCTATTATTGGTTTTATCAGGTCTTCGCTCGTCTTGGAGGTGTGTATAAATTTTACTTCTCGGAGGAAGACACTGATTTAAAGTTCTTTACTTCTTGAGAGATGTCACGGTTTGAAGTATTTTCAATGGTGGTTTTAGAAGTGTAGGGCTTTGTGTGTAAGCGTGAGATGTATGTTTTAAATGTGAGCCCAGAATTACAACGGCTAACGCTTGTGTCCAGCGAAAGATCCGATCGGTAACGAACTTTTTCTGGAACTGGTGAAGGAAGGGGCGTCTTCGAATTTATAGCAAATTCCTTTGCCCCCCCCCCTTTTTTTTACATTCTTGGCGGGCAAAGGCGCGCCTTTTTTTGGCAACAAGGCCCGGACTCCCTGCGGAGAACCCGCAGTTGACCAAGGGCCGGTAAAAAAACAATAAGCTGCGAATCAATCAATCAACAATATGAAAGCCGACAAATTCATTTACAGTAAACAATAGCTAAACTATTAATTCTAGCACAAATGATTCATAAAACATAATTAGTTCTTATATCTTCCCCTCAAAAGAAAGCAATAAAGTATTTATTGCACAACATATTAACATAAAACACAGATATAAAGCTATACAAAAAAACCACATCAATATATGTGCCAGTGACATGTAATTGATTCGTGGGAAGAAAAGGTGGAAGGGAAGACAGTAATAGTCAAGAGCTAATAGTAAACATAAGGGTCATTGGGTGACCGCTGTCTGCCTCTTAATGTAGTCGTCCTCTTAGGACGTTGAGAGGCCTGATTAGAAGTATTATTTGCGCTTGAAGGTTCCTCTGAGGTATTCGTTTCGTCATCCTCAAAATCAGAGATGCGGCGAGACTGGTGAGAATGAGACTGGTGAGAATGAGTCAATTCTAAAGGGTACAAAAGTTTGATGGAATGGATTTGCATCAAACCCACACCCCTTTTGATCTTTACGGAACGAACCTTGTTGTCGTCCCCAGGGATAAGTTCTAAGACTCTACCCAGAAGCCTATAAGGCCTAATTTTAGCTGGATTCTTAACAAGAACCACATCATCAACCTTGATCCTATTAGAGAAGTTAGTCTCATGTAGATCCTTACACTGTTCTCTCAGACTAAGCAAATAATCTTGATACCAAAGTTCTCTAGATTTTGCTAACATGTTGTCGCGAGACTCAATAGATTTCACAACATCCGCTTTAGAAGGCGGATCAGATTCCTATATATTTTGGTCATCTATTTTCAACAAGAGTCCTGCATTAGCATTAGGACAAAGAAAGCAATTAGGTGTTAAGATCTCAAGACTAGAATCCGTCGAACACCTATAAGTGAGAGGCCTGGAATTTATGACCTTCTGTACAGCTGAGATCATTGTGAGGAGATCAAAATATTTGATTCGGGAACGACCAATCATCTTGTACAAACAGGATTTAATCACCCGAATCAATCGTTCCCATGTACTCCCGACCCATGCAGAGTATAGAGGTATCTTTATGTGTTTAATATTAAAAATATTAAATTTTTCCTCGAATTCACTGGAAGCAAAAACTTCCTCTATACGGTTGCATCCTGCTATAAAGGATCTGGCATTATCACTATAAATATGTGAAGGAATACCATATATATTGGTAAACCTAAGTAAAGCTAGAATAAAGGAGTGAGTGCTCATGTCTTGGACAAGTTCTATATGTACTGCTCTGATGTTGAGACAAGTAAATATGAGCATGTACATCTTACCAACACCTTGGTCGTTTTTTACCCAGACATGTCCGGTATAATCAACACCCGTATGTTGGAAAGGTTTCACAAGGTTGACCCTATGTTTGGGTAAATTAGTAACCTTGGGATATCTGAATGCAAGAGAATTAAATCTTTTACACAAGAATCATCCAGGTATAACATTTTTTACGGCCTGTCTGGCTCTAGGTATCCAGAAACCAGACATCCTTAATTTGTTCAAAGTGGTTGCGATGCCTAGATGTTTACATCTAACATGACAATCATTAATAATCAATCTAGTCAAAGGATGGTCTTTTGCTAGTAGAATAGGATGAATTATTTCATACTCATAGGTGGTAGTTCTTCCAATTCTACCATCAGAACGTATAATGGAGCGTCCAAAAACAAATTCAAATCCCTAACCAAATCAGGTGCTTTCCCGTTCTGAGGATTTAGGAGATAACCAATTTCCTTTTCAAAGGACTGTTGCTGCATTACTTCAAACAAGTGTAACTTAGCACAGCGGACATGATCCAAATCTAGGTGCTTCAGTTTATTTCTGAACTTAAACACAAGCGAGGTTGCGTTGATAAACTTTGTTAACTTGGAAAACCTTTCAAAGGAAATAATGGGTTGTTTTCTGATGTCAGTAACAACACTGTAGATCGAACAATATTTTTATTTTTTGTACTTAAGCAATTAAGTTCACTAAAAGGCCATTCTATAAAGAAAAAAAAGAAAATAAGGAGGATGTTATGTGTTTACATTACACTAACATCACTTCGGTTTGGAAGAGAGTACCAGCTCTCCTCCTTGTGGTG
>VCCN01006073.1:388017-404782 GCA_006491835.1 Architeuthis dux | reverse complement strand
CAGTCCTTATGATGCAATCCATTTTTGACAGTTAATTCGTCCTACTTTCCCCCCCAAAAAATAGTACCATATTTATGTGTATAATCCACCCTCGTCTATAATGCGCACTGCTAATTATGGGCAATGAAATCCTGGACATCTCATGTATGACATGCACTGACCTTTCCTTAGTATCATTTATTATCAGATTTACATCTTTAACCTCTTTTGGCTAAGATCAAAGTGTAGTATCTGTTCTTCGAAACCGCCATGGCCTCGAAGTTCAGAGAACCACCAACAGGGGTGCTTGTGGCATGCTCGGGTATCGTCCCAGGAGAAGTTGCACAGGATATCTTGGCCAGCTGGTCGGGAGGCTATCACCATTAGCATGCTCAGGATTCGATCTTAAAGCTTTTGGGACCCCCCCATTATCCCGGTCCTTGTGGCATTTGTCTCAGTGACAGGGATTTAGGATTCTCCCCCCTCAAGTCTCTAGTCACAGGGACCCCCCCCCTCCCGCTACTGAATTCGGCACTAAATGACCAACCAAGAGTCGATGTGCTTTTAAACAAAACAATCAATCATTTAACCCTTTAAGTGCCACCGTTGCTGAATTGTGACCACACCCCATCACCCATCGAGGTGATATATATCAAAATATGGCTAGAGATCTGCTATGAATATGACCAATAGGTGGCGCACCTATATTGACATAATTCTGAAGTAAAATAACGCAGTGATTCTATTCAGACTTTTGTCGTAATTTCGAAGTAAAAATTTGTACTAAAAATTCTAAAATCAAAGATGGCCGCCACCTGCTGACATCATCATAGGAAAATTAGGTAATAATATTTTTCCCAACATATGTGCCTACTGATCATTTCATTTCTTTATGGCAAACTTCTATCATGAACGATCAGTCAAATTTATGAAATGTAACATTATTATAGTGATTTAAACTCTTTGTTATACATCAATTAGCTTGGATGATAGATAAAACATACTTTCGCTCAATTCATCTTGAATATGGCTACGCACTTGGCTGGAGAAAAAAGGGATAACATTTAGTTCTCGTGTATAATGTGCACCTCTAGTTTTTAGGTTTTAAAATCTGGGGAAAAGTGCGTATTATACACAAATAAATACAGACATCAAAAAATCAGATTGTGAATGTAGCTTCACCTACCTTTAGCCGAAGGAGCTACAGTTATTTCACAAGATTGAAGGTTGATCATCAGATCATGAAGATCCGCCCTGAAGAAATAGAAGGAAATTGCTTACAGACATAAATAAAAGGAATCCTGAAAATGGATTCACAAGACAAATAGATACAATCAGAGAAGAATTTTCACTTTTCAAGACAGACATGTCCCCCCCACTTGGAATGTTGCTACATAATCTTTCTATCTCTTTTTCTCTGAGGAAATATCGGCTCCTCCTCTTCTCCCCTTTTGCCTTACTAAAAGGACTGTTAACCAAGCCCACTTTCCTCAACCAGACTTTTTCTCTCCCCAGAATCTTCTTGTTTTGTTATATAAACCAAAAATTATTGCTTCACCAAAAAACCCCAGAAGTTGTGTTGTTCTTTTTCTTGAATTGTTTCTGTGCTGTGTTCTCCTATCTGCAGTTTTTGTACGTACACCATTATTTTTTCCCATGCTAAATTCCTCATTCCTGTCTCGTGTGTGTGTTGTTTGACCTTGCCACTCGATAATCACGACAGGTGTGTGTGCTAAAGCATCCACGCCGTGAGAGGAGCCAACTCAACAATTTTGGAAGATCAAGTCGGGAACTTTTATTATTTATAGTTCATAGATGGTTAACGAAGCAATGCCTACATTAGATAAGCAATGAAGATGAAAGGTTTTAGTGTGGAGCTGAAAGGCCTCTTGAGTCAATATAAGTGTGACAGACACGGCTCTGAACTTCCTATGCTCAGCACTCGCCCAGGCTGCAGCTAACTGCTGATGATGACTGGTGTTGTCTTGCAACAAGCTCAGCTGCTACTGATACTATAAATGTGACAGGGAATTAACTTTGTATAAACAGGTAGATATTATGTTTTCATTTGTTTTCTATTTTTTACTCTCTCTAGATACTAGATTACATAAAAGGTTTGAGGGAATTACTTCCCTTACAATGGGTACAAAAAAAAGGACAAATCTATGGGACACCCTGTATATATGATTTTATAGAAGATTAAAGAAGCAATGCCATTATTAGATAAGCAATGAAGATGATAGGTTTTAGTTTGGAGCTGAAAGAGATCGTCTTACCTGTTCTGGATTGAAGCATCCGTGAATCCAGCCATATAACTGGATCTGCCCTTCAGATCCAAATTCACCTCCTGATTATCTAATGTCATGAATGGGATCACGTTGCTCCAGTCCTGTCGGTGCCACACCAAAGCAGGTAAACTCCTACAAGAACAAACAAACAAACATAAAGCCAAGTGTGACCAAAAAATGCTAATCACAAAATTCTGATTGTTCTATGTTCTACATTTATACAAAAAAATATATTTTCTGTAGTTTTGAGAATAGTCATTAACATTCAAATAGTTCTTTGGATGATTGAACTACTTCTTCTTGTTTGTGTTGTTAACACAGCGTTTTGGTCAATCCATTCTTCGGTCTTCTTCAGGTGTAAAATCTGAGTGTGAAGTTTTTTTAATTTCGAAGGGGGTAACACTTATAACATACGATTCGGGTGTTTCTTTGTCCTTGTCTTGTCGGGTTTGGGTCTGTTGAGCAGTGGAAGCCAATTTCAAGGTCGAGATAGAAAAACCCACAATGGCTGACCACATCTGGAGAGAGAAAGGAAACCACCTTCCTCTCTGAGAGGAAATCCAGATTATTGACAGAGAACGATGTTGGAAGCAGAGAAAAATCAAAGAGGCAGCTTCCACTGTTCAACAGACCAAAAACCGGCAAGACAAGGACAAAGATGGTTTACAATACTTCATCTAAGTAAAAATAAATAATAAAATAATCGATTTTTACTAAAACTCAAACAAACACTGTTGTGTGGGCCTTAATACGAAAGTAAAAAATGTTAGCTTCTTTAGCAGTGATTGGTCACTCAGTCCTTATGATGCAATCCATTTCTGATGGTTAAGTCGTTAAACATTGCCTAAAAACTTTAAGGTTTTACAAGGGGGGGGGGTTCTATTTACAATTTAACTATAATGATAAATTGAGCACTTACTTTCTGACATTTTTACAGAAGTACGGTCTACATGATCCCATGTTAAAAATGATGTAAGCCACGTGATGTTTAAAAATGAAAATAAATAAGAGAATTCATACAAAATAAAATAGGAACAAAGAAAAGATAATTCAAGTAAGCTGTACATCTGTAAAACTGCTCGACCCATTGCCTGGGACTGTGCTGGGCGGGGAGTTTGACTGGGGCAGTACATCTGTCAAACGGCAACGCAGGTGTCTCAAGGCGAGCTCAGTGAGGACGGAAACCACGCATAGAGCAAAAGCTCGCTCAATCTCGATTTTCAGTACGAATATGGACCGCGAAAGCGTGGCCCATCTTACTTGAGAAAGGACCCGGTGCACAGTCCGGTCCTAGCTTGGCAAGATGTTCTGCTATTCGGTGGCAGAGCATAGGCTGAGATGACCACAGAACATTATAGTTACATTGTAAATAGAACCCCCTTAGTAAGACCTGTTTATGACCTTTTCTACTCATAGGAGGAAACCAAAACCCACAGAAGAAACATTCATTGAAAATCAGGAAGAAAGGGATTGCAGGGGTCAAGAATTTATGCAAGTGTTACTGACAGAATAGGACTATTATGTGTAATGTAAATGCATTACTAATGAGCTATAGAAATGCATTGAAAATCAGGAAGAAAGGGATTGTCAGTGGTCAAGAATTAATGCAAGTGTTACTGACAGAATAGGGCTATTATGTGTATAATTTTTACAAGCAGTAGATAGTAGAGGTAGAGGCCGATTTTTCTTCTAATAGAAAAAAAAAAGTACCTTTTAGTTTAAAATTAAAACTGAAAGGTTGAAAGAGAGAGGGGGGGGGGCAAAAAAAGCATTTAATTTTTCATGAATTCGGCTTGGTGAGATCAAAGGATTGACCCAGTCGGAGGTGGGGTAGTAAAGTCCAGAGAGATGACCATACAACACAGAGGGAGTGTGGAAGCAGTAGTGTTGGTTTTTAGACTTTTTTCTTTCCTATGAAAGAAAGGAAGGGAAGATAGGCTTAGGCTTCTTTAGCTGTCGGCTGGTTGTCACTGGAAACAAAGCAAAGAAAATACGGGAGGGGAAGAAAATAAAGGGTAAACATTGAAGTGTTTATAACTAACGTATACACTTCATAACTTTTCAAATATTTTTCTGTGTTCAAGTGAATAATTCATTATTTTAGATGAAAAAAAAAAAAATATTTGTCTTATATATCGGCCGCACTGCTCTCTAAATATTGGCATCGGCCAAAACCCATATCGGTCGACCACTAGTAGATAGTAATGAGTCAATAAGATTTGTTATTGTAACATTTAATTAACTCTTAATTTCATAAACGAGCTTGATACCATTCCAAATTACTGTGGAACTCTTCTGTGAATAGAATAAAAATAATTTTTTTAAAAAATTACCTAAAAGGTATCTTTAATCAGTTCTTAGTATAAAGAACGAGTCCTTGTAATATATAAGATTTATGTCCGTCCACACCTCGAGTACTGGTCACCGTACTTGGAGAGAGATAAAAAAATCTTTTAGTACCGGAATTAAAAAGTATGAGTTATGAGGATAGGCTAAAAGTGTTAGTATTAACATCGTTAGAAAATAGGATGGATTGGGGAGACTTAATTGAAATGTTTAAGATTATGCATGGTTTAGAAGTAGTAAACCCTGATGTATTTTTTACTAGAAGGGGGTACAGGGGACTGAGAGGCCAAACATATACGGTAGAAGCAAATAGAAGTAGATTGAATATCAGAAAATTCTTTTTTAGCAATAGAGTGGTGAGACTCTGGAATAGATTACCGGAATATGGCGTGCTATCAACAGATGTAAATGATTTTAAGAAGAATTATGATGTTTATTAGACCACCGCAAGGTTTAAGGCCCTAGATATTGTGTAAATATGATTGTTATGATGTGTGCTTGTATATACAAATTGTATACTTTTTTTCTTACTAATATAAAATGTTCAAATGTTTATAATAACATGACATTTTTAATATGAATTTAAGAGTTAAGGTCTTGGAGAAGAAGAAAGAAATATACCTCATAAAATGTAGCAGTTCCTCAACGTTCGGGTGATAGACAACGACGCGTTTTTTCAACATTAATGCTGTGTAGATGAGGATAGTCTCAACAGCAAACGATTCTATGACACCTGAAAATTAAAGTTTCAATGCCTCAGAATTCATGACTGAACAAATAAAATGAGAACATGACAGACATCTGAAACAAATAAAAAGCTCAACTAGATACTAACATTCCAAGGGAAATTATGAATCACTGCCACCCATATTATGCTGTGTTAGGGTGAATTAAAAAGTTGGAAAAAGAGTTGCTCAATGAATAAGTTACTTCTCTAAAGGTCTGAATTTTCAAAAAACAAGTGGGCACAAACTAGTGACCAATTTAGCATAAACTTACATTGCATATTGAACCTCCCTCTAAAAACCTATTTAGGACGGGAATTTAAAAACCCCCCCCAAAAAAACACATTTTCCCTACTCATTTAGGGGAGTGTGTGTGCAAAATTTCAAGTTTATACTATGAACGGTTAGAGCTGGGTGAAGTCTGGATTCATAAATAGACACATTGATACATATAAATGTCAGAACATGAATAACCTAAACCCTAAACCGTTCTGTTGTGGATAGCAGTGATTAAAAATTACCAAATTTGGTCTCCAGAAATCAACAGGATTGTATTGTTTATCAAATTTACTTGTTAATCTTGATGAAAAAAATTATTGGAATTTCTATGAGATGAATTTTTTTTAGAAAAGAAACTACTAACTCGTTTAAATGGGAGAGTCCATTGTTTCAAATGGTAGTTAGGAGATATTTCTATCAGCAAAATTGTTACCGTTAAGAGGAAGAGTCCATTGTTATGGGCAGAGAAACAGAAAAGGTCACACTGTTCATTATATAGATATTGATTACCTACAAGTGGGATTTTCAGAATTCTAGAGAAACCTCGATTATCCGAATGAGATGGGTGGGGATTATTTTGTTTGGATAATTGATTGTTTGGATAACTGATCTGATCATAAAGAGGGAAGCCATACAGAACACAATCACAGACATTGGAATCTTGTTCAGATAATTGATTGTTTGGATAACTGATCTGATCATAAAGAGGGAAGCCATACTGAACACAATCACGGGACATTGGAATCTTGTTCAGATAATTGATTGTTTGGATAACTGATCTGATCATAAAGAGGGAAGCCATACTGAACACAATCACGGGACATTGGAATCTTGTTCGGAAAATATGAAATTTGGATAATTGATGTTCGGATAATCAAGGTTTCTCTGTACATTCATTTTTTATATCAGAGATAGACAACCTATGGCCGTGGGTCAGATCTGGCCTGTAAATGGATTCTGACCAGTCCGCAAGCAAATATTGTGATACTATGCTTACTGTTTTCGTTTTATGCACAGTACTCGAGGTGTGGACGGACATAAGTCTTTTATAGTTTAAGGAACGAGTCCTTTTCTATATATGAAAAGGTATGCTTAATCAGTCCTAGCACCCTGTTTGCCTTAGCAGCAGTACTGGCAATATATTTGGAGAAGGATTGTTTATCAGTTACTATTCATTAATTATTCATCAGAGACATTCTTTTAAATCTTGATTCATTTTAAGTCAAAGTTGGATGACTTAACCATCAAAAATGGATTGCATCATAAGGACTGATTTGACCAATCACCGCTAAAGAAGCTAACATTTCTTTGTACTAAGCCGGCACAGCAATGATTGTTTGAGTTTTAGTAAAAAATGATTAATTTTATTTTATTTTTTATTAAATCAAGTATTGTAAACCATTTTTATTAATTCTTGACTACTATTTACATTCATCCTAATTTTTAGTTTGTTTAATCACAATTTCAGTAAGGCTTTTATAGTTTAAGGAACGAGTTATTATTTTGGTTTTAGTAAAAAACGATTATTTTATTTTTATTAAATCAAGTATTATAAACCATTTTTATTAATTTTTGACTGCTATTTATATTCATCCTAATTTTTAGTAGATTTTTAAAAAATCATGTGTAAAATGATAATAGATCTTTTTACTAAAACCAAGTTGAATTGTAATTAAAAAACAACTAAAAGTTAAGATGAAGGTAAATAGTAGTTAAAAATTAATAAAAATGGTTTACAATACTTTGTCTAAATAAAAATTAAATAATAAAATAATCAATCGCTTTTTTTTGCTAAAAACAAAACAATAACACTGCCTTACTGAAATTATAATTAAACAAACTAAAAATTAGGATGAAAGTAAATAGTCAAAAATTAATAAAAATGGTTTACAATACTTGAAAAATAAAATAGTTTTTTACTAAAATATCCAGGTACTGATTATTAGTATAATTATAGTATAAGTATTAATTCTGGTACTAACTTAGTTGTTCGTCCCTGGACTTTAATACACTAGGTCACAATAAGCAATTGTTTACTTACTTCTGAGATCAGCTTTGGCATATGCCTGTCTCTGACTAAAGTCTGATACAGAAAAGCTGCCATTATTACCACTCGTACAGCCTTCTTTCGTAATGACGCCAAGGTAGAGTTTCAAGATTTCCGTTGGATCTCCAGATTTCACGTAGGACATCAACAGCAGTTCACACAAAGATTTGTATTTCTCGGGATGAAAATCTTTGGTTATTAAAATCAGAGACACAAATCTCACCTGAAATGCCAAAAGGGAGAAAGAAAAAAATAATTAAACCTGGTACCACAATAATATAACCTTTCAGCGGATGATACGTGAAGCATCCAGAAAAACACCCTCAAAAATAGGGTTGTCCTATAGGACAGATACAAAAACAGTTTTGTTTTAGATAACATATTTAGTTAAGATTTTATTCTATACTTTGTTCTTTCATTAATATTCTTTTTTTTTATATCAACAGAAACAGTTAGCTAAGAAATTATTTTCAATAATTATAATATATCATTATAATTATAATTATTAATTACTATTTTATTTTAGGTAACTAACCTTTTGTGCACACATTAATTTACTTTGTGCACTGGTTGTAAAATGTGAGTGCACACGCACACAGCTTATATGGAACAATGGTAGTGAACAGGGAGAAAGAAAGTGTTTTGTTTTCTCTCACCTTTGCTAAGTTTTGACATCATGATGGCTTCACCATTGATGCAGCCTGTACATGCAACACATACAGAGCCAGCCAGACCCACTTAAAGCTGAAGAAACCTATGTCAATGTTGACAGTTTGTAATAAAGGAAAAGAAATCAAAATATTTGTAAGCGTGAAAACGATCGCTGCCACTCATTATACGAGTATTGTGGCTCCTAGGAGAGCACACTATGGAGGGGTTGGGGATACTGTGACTCACAGTGTTTGCGTCTGGTCGGCGCAGTGTTTTCAGCCTCAGTCGCTCCTGTCCCCACGTCGGCCCTGAAATACTGCCACTTCCTCGCTTACCTGGTTAAAAAGGCTAGTGACTAGGGTGCAGGCTCCCCGCTTATTCGGGGCCCGTGCTCAACCCATTGCCAGGGACCATGCTGGGAGTTTGATTGGGGCAGTACAGGTGTCCCAAGGCGAGCTCAGCGAGGACAGACACCATGCGTCGAGCAAAAGCTTGCTCGATCTCGATTTTCAGTAAAAATATGGACTGCGAAAGCGTGGCCCATCATACTTGAGAAAGGACCAGTCTTAGCTTGGCAAGATGTTCTGTTATTCGGTGACTGAGATGGTTGCAGAACAATCAGCACCTGGTATTTCCAGACAGTCACCCATCTAGATAATGACCGGGCTCAACGTCGCTTAACAAAAAAAGTAACTCAACCATCACCTCCACCTTCCCATGACACCAAGTACAAATGGAATATTTTTTTTAAAGGGGGGGGGGGTTAGTGAACGGATGAAAGAAAGTGTTTTTTTTCTTCTGACCTTTGCTAAGTTCTGACATGATGGTTGCTGCACTTGACTGGTGAAGATGTAATACCAACGATAACTTGTTTGGCTGTAGAGGAACTGAATGCAGGGGGATGAATCAGTTGCCATGACGCTGCGTTGAAGGAATTTTTCTTGTAAATCACTTGTGACCGCAGGGTACGACCACACATACAGGCTGTCTCCATTGCTGTCTTTTTCTGTGGAAGGAGAAACACACAATACAGGACCATGAACAGTGCGGTTTTGATGTAGTACGGTTAAGGTATTGCTGTACAACTAATTATAAGCTGAAAAAAAACACATTAAAGACCTTGAATAGTGTGGTTTTGATGTAGTATGGTTATGCTGTACAAATTAATGTAACTAAGTATAAGCTGAAAAACACATTAAATTATAAACCTGTGAACTGTTATTTTGAACAGTACAGAAAATATTGGTACAAATTTGTGATGTCCTGCCAGGCTGCGCAAGGGAGCAAAGACCACGAGTTGCCTCCCTTGCCACAAACCCCTAAAACGGAAGGAGTCCCCGGTCATGCGCGAGGCAAAACCGGGGGAAAATAAAGAGACTTTCGAAAGCGAGAAGACGGTTCAGTTCTTTCGCTGACGGCGGTCAGTCAACATCGCATTCGCCTTTGTCCTTTGTTCCTTTTGCCTTTCAGTGAGACTCCCACGAGCTGGGAGGCGGCTGGAAGACACTACAAAATTAACCACACTAATCAAGGTATACCTGTATTTAGAAACACTATTATGCATGGTTTAGAAGTAGTAAACCCTGATGCATTTTTGACTAGAAGGGAGTACAAGGGACTGAAAAGCTACACAATACGGTAGAAGCAAATAGAAGTAGATTGAATATCAGGAAAATCTTTTTTTAGCAATAGAGTGGTGGGATTTGGAATAGATTACCGGAATATGTAGTGCTATCAACAGATGTAAATGATTTTAAGAAGGATTATGTTTATTACACCGCCACAAATGTTTAAGGCCCTAGATATTGTGTAAATAGGATTGTTATGATATGTGCTTGTATATACAAATTGTATACTTATTTACAAAATACACACAGCACGGTAGAAATTGATGCAGATAGTCACTGCAAGATATGCATACAGAGAACACTAAAAACAACAAACAGGTCACAGCCACAAATACCAGATACACCACCACCCTGGTATTAGCAGATTTGTCCGATTTCGAACAGTGTGTCCTTTTTTAACCCTGATGACCGATTAAAAATTTTAAGACACGGACATCCAAAATTGTCCGAATTTAAGGCACAACTCAGCATAGCCACCGTAGATATTTTATATCTAAATTTAGATATCGGATATCAGTTCCAGCCACTTTTGGCTATTTACTTTAATTATTGTGATAATAATCCAGCTACTTCTAGCCATTTAAGCTACTTATTTTAATTATTGTGATAATGTTCTAGCAACTTCTAGCCACTATTAGCTATTTTTAGCCATCAATTTTTTTCTGTCCCATTTTGACAGATTTCGAGCAGGGATGACCGATCTGACCGATTATGGGAACACTATTTTTGTGAAAACTGATCTGGCAACCTTGGGTATTAGAGAGATTCTTTACATCAAGATATTTTTTCATACTGGAACTCCCTTTCAGACGAATCAGTAAACTCTGTTTCTGTTAACATGTTCAAAATAGAAAGAAACTAGCTTACCACACAAATACAAACATTTCTAAAATACTCTCACCTTAAATGCCAATCCCTATTACATCTGTTAGATGTATCTTCAGTTGGTCATTTTTATGATATACACTTTATGCGCAGTGGTAGAGTGCTGGCCTCCGTTTCGGTAGGCTGTTGTTTAATCCAACGCCAAGCCATACCATAGACTTTAAAATGGTTAGGGTTAGTGTTTAGGGTCCCTGTGGGTTAGTGTTCGTACTTGTCTTCCTTCTTTTCATATTGTTATGATTCACATAGATTTCATTCATTTTTATTAAATAAACCTTATATTCCATATTGTTATCGTAGGTATTTTTTTATGAAATTAATTTCTAACCATTCAATTATACATTGAAGCAGCGTAAACTAAGTTTCTATGTATACCTAATATCAATTTTTATTATTATTGGATGAAGTATTTGTAACACACCACGTTTTATTAAATTTGACTAGCTTTTACCTGCATCCTAATTTTAGTTGAAAAAGTGGCCCGAATTAATAAGTTGTATAAAAACAACTAAAATTAGGATGAAGGTAAAAACTAGTCAAATTTAATAAAAAGTATACCTAATACATTGAAGCGGCGTAAACTATTTTGATTACCTATTTTTGAATATTAAAACATACATACAATTAAATGCCACTTTCAATATATAATAACCACCTTTCTTATAAAAGTGTACACAACAACTGAAAGACAAATGTTGTACATATTCTATATAAAGTATATTATTTTATAAATTAATTTCTAACCTTTAAGTTTAAAAACCAAAATCAGCAGATTTTCTTAATGTTATATATCAACAACAAAACTGATAGACACGCCTCTCCATCTTTTGAATTACAAAATAATAGTTTTTATAGTAAAACAATAAGGTCCCTCACTAAGAGGATCTGATCAAAGCCAAACCAAGAGGTAGATATTGTGAATAGTAAATCTTTCATAAAATAAAACTGATTTATTTGTGATAAAAGAAACAAAACTTACCGACGAGTCCGATCGCTAATAAATCATATAGCGCCATGTTGATATACCCAGAATCCTTTACTTGCTATCTACTTCCGGGGATGTTGAAAAACCCGCCACGATTTAATTCTTTGTTAGTGTTGTGTTTATTTTTGGCAATCTTTGGTTTGACGGGCCAGAAGACGGTAGCCATTTTAAATGGCTAAAAGTGGCTAGTTATTTTCTCGATTACTGGCTTTAAAAATGGCTAAATATTGCTAGATTTTATTTCCAGATAAATGAAATCTACCCAATTTTAGCCATTTTTAAAGGCAGTCATTGAAAAGTTTCGTGGGGTCAGTTTCCCCCAGGGCAGCACCTCCCCCATTGCTCTAAAGGGGGGGGGGGTCGAGGAACCGTGCACATGTTGGAAAATCCGCCAAGATTTAATTTTTTGTTTATGTTGTATTTATTTTTGTCTATATTTGAATTAAACTGACCAGAAGACGGTAGCAATTTTAAATGGCTAGAAATGGCTACATTTCTTTCCGATTACTGGCTTTAAAAATGGCTAAAGTTTGTTAGCTTTTCGGGGTGTCTGTTGCCACAGAGAAGCACCTCCCCATTGCACTAAAAGGGGTTGGTCGCCCTCACCCCTTCGTGACTGTTTGTGGGGACTGGGAAATTATTGTTCTTGCACACATGTACGCATGTGGGGCCCCACATTAAACTCAACCTTGTGTCACATTCCACCCTTGTGGGAAAGTGGATAAATACGTAGAATATTTCTCTTTTAACTTTTAAGAGTTAAAAGAAAATATCTTTTTCTTTCTCCAGTTTTGTTTATTTTCAAGGGAAACAATATTGGCATAACCATTCCACATATGTACATCCCTACCACTCATTAATAGAAAGTTAATTTTCTTCTAAAGCAAACATAGCAGGATTTTATTATTTCTAGTGGAACATTACACAATCAAAACGGATATTATCAGGTATTATTTATGATCAAACTCTCAGCATTGAAACTCTGTTGCCAAAAATATGAATATGTTGCCGTCCAAAGATGAGTACAACACTACGAAAAAATATTTTTGCCAACAGAGTTAAATAATATCGGATGATATCTATTTTGATTGTGTAATGTTCCACTAGAAATAATAAAATACTGCTATATTTGGTTTCAAAGACAAATAACTTTCTATTAAAAAATGGTAGGGGTGTACTTATTTATGGGCGATACTTGAATATCCATTTTGGTATCTCCATAGAAATGAAAATTTTGTTTTTTCTAATATTTTCCTACATCTTAATTTTTTAGTTGCTTTTTACCACAACTTAAATCAGGTTGTCGATCTATGGCAGTGAGTAAACAGCTTGGATCAGAAATAAAGAATAAGCTCTCAGTGTGATTTGAACTCAAGTCCATTTTGCCTAGGGAAGCGTGGTAAATGGCCAGCAGCTCTTACCGCCTGAGCTACAAGCACTCAATATTAGAGTATTAGAATAAGTATTTTAAACCATTATAAATAATATTTTACTACTATTTTCTTTAATTATTTATATTAATTTTTAGTCGCTTTTTATCACAACATAACTCATGCTGTCAATCTATGGCAGCAAATGAACAGCGCTTACACACAACACTGGTTTATTGCTGGGTTTAGGTTATTCATGTGTTCTGATATTTATATCTATGTATCTATCTTTGCCCAGCCCTAACCATTCATAGTAGAAACTTGAAATTTTGCACACACACTCCCCCTCAATGAGTAGGGAAAATGTTTTTTTTTATTTTTGAAAATCACCCCCCCAAATAGGTTTTTAGAGGGGGGTTCAATATGCAATGAAAGTTTATGCTAAATTGGTCTAGTTTGTGCCTGCTTGCATTTTGAAAATTCAGACTTTTTTAGTGATCACAGTCCAACAAAAAGCGAGTGAAGTAACATATTACTGATCAGCTCAGAGGTGGATCCCCCAGAAAATTTTGAAAATTATGTATCCAAGATTGGCTAAAATTGCATTTCAGAGCCTATCAGCTACTGAAATTAAGATAGATAAAAATGTTTGTTAAAATTCTAAGGGTTTTGAAGGTTGTCATGTGTTGAGACGAAAAAGATTTAAAACTCGGAAAACGCTCAGAAAACAGTATAACTAAAAATTTCTGAGTAGAGTAGACCCTGGAAGAACCCCTGGATCTACCCCTGTGAGCTTGCATGAGTTCACGTAACGTGATAACAATGTGTTCCAGCCGTAAAAAACTGCCTACTAATGAAATGCTTCTCTTAAAACAATGCATTCTTTTTTTCTTTTCTGCTTTTATTGCAAAGAATCCTAATTAAACTAGATCCTATTCTATCTTTTATTATATTGCTAAAAGGTTTTATCATTGTCTTTTCTGGACACTTTTTTGATATTGAAATATGAAAACACCCACACATTTATTTAAGATTTATGACTCAATGTCTACTATTCTGCTCAATGCAGGGACAGATTCCAGAATCTTTAGCAGAGAGAGGGAGGAAGGGTCCAATTTAATTTTTTTCCAATTCCATCTGTCTAATTAGATAATGGATGTAATGAATTTGTGTTTTTAAGGTTAATTTATGATTATTTGGGATTATCTGGGTTTTAAAAAAAAAATTCTTTATCTAGATATAACAAATCTTTTTTAATTGTCTCCCCCACCCCCTTGGTCCGTGCCTGCAATGTCACAACATTATTCAATTTTCCATCATTGAAGAGTCAGATATAAAATAACTTGTCAATGTACTTTTCCACTGCATTGTCTTCAGTTTTAACTCATTAGAAACTGTCAACCAAAACTGTCAACATAGGTTTCTTCAGTTTTTGAGTTGGCCCGGCTGGCTATCTATGTATGTATGTATCACACATACTGGTCGCACTAATGGAACTAGAGGGCTGAAAATTTCAACATTTACTCCTTATTATGTCTTTTAAATTCCCCGCCAAATAGGTTTTTAGTCAGGGTTTCAATTTGCCATGTAAGTTTATGCTAAATTAATCCCTTAGTTTGTGTCCAACAGCATTCAAGCTATTTTTTTAAAAATTCAGACTTTTTTTTAGTTATCACTGTCCAACAAAAGGTGAGAGAAGTAATTTATTCATTGATCACCCCTTTTTCCAATTGACGGTTTCTATTGAGTGACTAACCAGGCCTGTTTTGATGTCTATTCACACCATCCAGAGCATTAATTATCTGATGATGATGTTAGAAACCACAGCAGAGTGGTTGCGACCCTATGCTCAAGGCCAACCCAAGCCTTTATGATGACCTAAGCAGAATTTGATTTAGGGGGCCACCCCACCTCCTCTTGTCCTCACCCCCACTGCTTTTGGGGGCCTTCTGGTCAGTGTTGCCAACTCAAAAAATATTTTTTTTCATTTGACTGCCAAAAAGCGCTAAATTTTTTTAAATAGCCAAATATGGCCAAAAACCACCAGAAAGATGCTAAAAGGGTCGAAAACACGCTAATTTAGCGCTTTTTGCACTAACTAAACAAGAAACGCACTAAATTGGCAACACTGCTTCTGGTGGCCTTAAGCAGCAGCTTAGTTTGCTTCACAAAACAATCAAAGGTGTAGCTAGAGGTTTTGGTGCCCCGGGGGGGGGGGCTCCTTGAGGGGCCACCCTCCAACATTTAGTGAGATTTATCAGTAAAAATACAGTAGGTGAACTACTATTAGAAACCATCAACCAAAACTGTCAAATAGATTTCTTCAGTTTTCACGTTGGTCTGGCTGACTGGCTATGTATGTACAGTATCGTCTATAAATAAGTACACCCCTACCACTTTTTAATAGAAAGTTAGTTTTCTTCTAAGCCAAATATAGCAGGATTTTATTATTTCTAGTGGAACATTGCACAATCAAAACGGATCCGTTGAGTGGTGGTAGGCAGTGATCACTCTAAAGTCAAAATTTTGTGTAATGTTAAACTAGAAATAATAAAATCCTGCTATATTTGGTTTAGAAGTAAGAATGTGGCTGGACACAAACTAAGGGATCAGTGTTGAGGGTAGCAGTGATTAACTAAACCCAGCAATAAACCAGTGTTGAGGGTAGCAGTGATTAACTAAACCCAGCAATAAATCAGTGTTGTTGGTAGCAGTGATTAACAATGTTGGTAAAGTAAAAACCTACTTGCTACTGAAACCGCAGCAGAGTGGTTGCAGCCCTATGCTCCACTAAGAATCTACAGGAATAAACAATAACAATGTTGGTAGAGTTAGTTGTCTGTTAATAGAAGAGGCTGAATGACAACCTGAAGAAGAAATTAATGAAAGGTTAGTTGGTTTCTGTTAAGTTACAAAGGGACAAGAATAAAACAGGTTAGTCACTCAAGTCACACAAAATAAGGGACTAATTCAGCATAAGCATTGTAAATTGAATCCCCCACACAAAAAACTTATTTTGGGGAGGAATTTTCAATAAACCAAAAAACTTTTTTCTAGACATAATAAGGAGTAAACATTTAAATTTTCATCCCTCTACCTCCATTGGTGCGATCTGTACATGTGACACATACATACATAGCCAGTCAGCCAGAATCATTTAAAAACTGAAGAAACCTATGTTGATCTATGTTGACAGTTTTGGTTGACGGTTTCTAACTGGAAAGCACTCAGCGAGCACACACAATGCCATACATTAAGAACTGAATGAAAGTCATTTCATATATAGCTATGATGCAGAGATGGAAACTAAATTTTGATTTTTCATATTTCGGACTATTGACTTAATATATGAAAAATTATCTGTCGATTGAAAAAGAATTCCTGAAACTGCCCCAAGATTTAATCAATTCTTCCTTTGTCCATGGCCCACCATTTCACAAAATGTCTTTGAAATTCATTGAGAACATTTGGAGATAGTGTGTGGACAAATAGACAAACATTATATGTGAATAGTTACCTTGATAATAACAGTAACTTGCTTTACCTTTGAACAGTTACCTTGGTAATAACACAAACTTGCAT
>VCCN01006073.1:367859-377873 GCA_006491835.1 Architeuthis dux | reverse complement strand
TTTTTTTTTAAAAAAAAGAATATTTAAATTAATTGACTATTTTACTAAAATATAAATTTTTATAAAATCGTGAAAAAAAAAATAAGATTACTTATATTTTTGTTTAAGTTAATTATAAGAAAATAACTATTTAACCGAAATTGAAAAAAACAAATGACTCAAACTTTTACTTTTTGAGACTTGGTGTTAATGTTTACGATTTTTCCGGACGTGCATCCTCATCTTTGTTGTTTTTATCCCAACTAAAATGATGTTAGTCCCAAAAGTCTCATTGTATTTATAGTTTGAGTATATCCTGAAGATGGGAGGAACATCTTGCTTAAGGTGAAATGTGGAAATGCTGACTTCTGGTTCAATAATACAATACATTTTTACATAAAGTAGCAACCAAAAGTTGATTTGCAAAATAAAATAAAAATCTGACAATTATTGAAATGGTTCTTCAGACGATTGAACTCCTTCTTGTTATTTGTGTTGTAAACACGTTTCGGCCGATCCATTCTTCGGCCTTCTTCAGGTGTAAAATCCGAATACTTATTTTTGTTGGATCCAAGTTTCAGACATGATAAACAAAAAGAAATTTGATTGTTACACTTTAATAAATTTATTTTTCAAATAAAAACCCCAATAATTAAAGTTAATATAGAAAATATTATTTTCTGGTAGAAAAATAAATCCTTTTTTCCTAAATAGAATATTACCTCTGTCCCATAATAGTTGTTACATCTGCATAAATATTTCATACACTAAATGTAACAACTATTGACAGCGGTATTTTTAAATTTTTTTTTTTTTAAAGAATTTTCCAATGTATTATGTAATACTTTATAAATTATGTAGCTTTTAGGAAGGAACTATTTATTTTTTTAACACACAATCTTTTGGCACTAGACTGAATTCATGTCCTTACATGTTTTATTGAAATTTGTAAATTAAACATTTTTTGAAAAGAGGGCGCAGCTAAAATAGGGAGAACAATTGGTGACCAATGAATAAGTTACTTCTTTTGCCTTTAGTTTGGGTTGTGATCACTAAAAAAAAAAAAAGGTCTGAATTTTCAACAACATAAACAAAAGTAGAAATTGTGCACACTCCCATGAGTAGGGAAAATGTTTTTTCTAGGCTAGGTGAAGTCCGGATACATATAAATGTCAGAACACATAAATAACCTAGCGGTGATTAATATTTACAATATATTTTTACATAAAGTAGCCCCAAAGTTACATATATTATTTTTAAAAGTGAGGTTCAATTTCAAACTCTTAATATTCATTGTAGAAAAAGAGTGACAATCAAATCCCCAAAGATTTGTGTCAAGTCGATATTTATTGGTTGCTATAGTGATTGGCATGTCTCAACTTGTTTGGATGTTTTTAGTAAAAGAAATACTACCCCTGTCCAATAAAGTTATTGCATTTATTAGTGCAAATGTAATGACTATTATAGGACAGAGGTAGTATTAAAATTGATGAAAAAAATAATTTTCTATTGTTGCTATAACTTTAAATTAAATGTTTTAAATAAATTCTCATTTATATGCATTGTCTTTTCAAATATTTGAAGACCCACTTCAAGCAGCATTAAAAACTATGAAGAATTTGAATATTTTCAGTGATGTTTATACTCTGATAGCAAAATTATTCTAAAATATTTGTAGGATGTATTTCAAAGAAAACTGACCTGATTATTTGAAATCTGAACAAAAATATATCCTTCCTGTCATTGTGAAAATGAAAGAAAATGTAATTCATTGTAAATGTTTACTTTTCTTCGTAAAGTTGGACATGTAAATTATTTGTTTACATCTTTGAAAAAACTCCTTAAGTACAATTTATTAGTTTATTAATCAGCGCTACCCACAACAGACTGGTTTAAACATTGTTATTTAGGTTATTCACACATTCTGACATTTTGTCCAGCCCTATCTGTTCCTAATAGACATGAAATTTTGCACATGCACTCCCTTTAATGAGTAAGGAAAACAGTATATTTGTTTTTGTGAAACCCCCCTCCCTTATTAGTGGGGGTTCAATTTACAATAAAAAAAAAATGTATGCCAAATTGTCCATTAGTCTGTGTCCAGCAGCATTCTCGCTTGTTTTTTTAAAAATTTTGACTTAGTGATCACTGCTAATTTCCCTTAGAATTCTAGTTTTGTTTTTTTGTTCCTCCATCCTCTTCTGCCAAAAACAGTTTATAGAGATCAGTATAATTTTAAATTTGGACAGTTTCCAGCTGGTATGTAGATATGGAAGTGAAAGGGTTCACATTATCATTATAGTTACATTGTAAATATCCCCTCCCCCCCTCCGAAAAGGACCTTTTAAAAGATTCTCAAAACTTTTTTACTTTAAAACTCTCCCTTAGGTCCACTGAGTATGCATACTCAACTTGATTGAGCTGTGACAGGGCCAGTTGTTTTATGTAATAGAGATATAAAAAAATAAACATTTGGTTAGACAGGATTCATTTTTGCTGGGTTTTCATAATATAATAATAATCTCTTTAAAGGCCATGATATAAATCTTCAAAAGATTATTACAATAGATTGGTATATTCGTTTGTCCAAATTGTCACCAATCCCTGGATTATTAAACTACAAAGAACCTTTTCTTACAGAAAATACAGTTAATAATCCCTGCAGTGAAGATTAGAGTTTAGGCGAGGTCTGGAAAATCGCTTAACAACTTGTCAAGTCTAATTAAGTCTTAAATACATGACATTTACTCGACAACAATACAGTTTTGTTTACATTCCATACATAATTACATTTTTTTTTTTTTTTTTTTTTTTTTTTTTTTTTTGTCGGATCAAGTCTGAACCAAATATTTTTTCAACATTTCCACACCTCACTTGCCTTAGGCAATCTCCAGAATCTTTATTTTGGCAGTAATTTTTATCCCTGTCATTTTTTATGCCAAAACTATCTCTGCCACTTCTCAAACGTTAATGAAATATGACACAGTTTGTTTATGTTTGAGAACTAGTAGTATTTACAAGTGGCAGGGATAAAAAGTACTGCCCTCTTTATTTTATTTTTGCATATGTAAAATTAATGTAGCTTATAAATAAATTTAAAAAATTAAAAGTTCTCAATTCCTCTCTAAAAAAAAAAATTAAAAAGAAAAGTTTACTGGGGTGTTGTGTTAGGGTTTCATTTTTGACTAATTTTCCTGTCCAATTGTACTAAGTGTAATCAACAGCTCATCTTATTAAGAACAGTGTGTTTTTTTTTCTTTTTTTTATCACAATAACAAAGTCCCGACCAGGTTTTTACATTCAAATTGATTTTGTATTTCAACAGAAATAAATTAGTATATTTTGAGCTGAGGTCATGGTTTCTTTCCTTAGATGATTATCTTTTTCCACATTTAGTATTGATTTTGTTATGGGCTTTGTTGTCGACTTACCTTTCCCTTCCTTAGATCCTGTGCTCCACACCTGTGCACAAGTTTGGACTTGTAACATTTGGCTTTTCACTTTTTTCTTCTTTTTGGATAAATGTTGAATCTTGCATTCTCTCATTCATCATGACTGAAATCAGACTGTTATACACAGTGCAAAATGTATCTGATCAAAACGTTTATTACACCTTCAAAATTGACTGAATTTTGACCAAAGATTTCTGATTGTTCTAAATAACATTTCAATGTTCAATATTTTTTTTTTTTTTTTTTTTTTTTAAGTATACTTTTTGCACTCATTGTAATCTTTTTAATGAAAAAGTCATTAAACAGTTTTAAGGAATTTCAACTGCTAATTTTATTTTAGTTCTTTTTAATGATTGAATTGGGTGGATATTTATATACTTTGTTAGTCTGGTTGGTGTTAATACTGACTGCTTTGGGAAAGAATCTTTTGGTTCTGTTTTTCTTTGTATTCTATGTAATTTGTGGATAATGAACTTCAGGAAGTTGGTTATTTAGAATGCTATGTGGATATCTGTTCCTTTTGTCTTGGTTGTGAATTGATGTGATGTGTTTCCCCATTGTCTCCTAGGGGTCAGATGGAAGTCGTGTAGAAAATTAGTTGCTTGGTTTTTTTTATGCATGAGTAGCACAGACGGCTTGAAGCATACATCAGGGGTCCTCCGAGAGTGGGGGGCAAATCAAATTCTGCTTTGGGCCAGCCCTAATTATTAGTATTGACTAGATGAGGAGAATGACAATCTCCTTAATCCTCCTCCTTTCAGAATATATAAGTAAAAACAATTTGGAAGTATTTATTTATATCTAATGCCTCCTATGGACATCTCATTATAAAATATTGTTTGAACATTAAAAAAATTCATTTAGATGAATTCACATGAATTTAAAAAAAAAAATCAAACTTTTGCCATATCAACTAGCCTCAGCTAGCCATACTTTATACATAATTCTTTTAAAGATTTTCCTCAGAAAGTTCCCAATACTGACCATTTTAATTTATTTTTTATGCCTTTTTCTCTAAATTTGTCAATACTACTTTTATTCATGTATTCAGGCAATTTATTACAATAGTGCACACAACTCTCTCGCTAAAGAAATCCATAGATTTATTAGGGTGTACAATTAGATTATTTGTGGCATTAGTCGTGTATATTATAAGTATGAACACAAAGCTGTAAGAAAACTCACACCCTAGTGTAGAATTGTTTTTTCATTATTTATTATGCATATTGAACTTGTGTATTCTGTTTAAAAAATTATCATTAATCATTTTGCTGGGTTAAATATGGCTGGAAGGTGAACATAAGATTTACAAAAAAAAATTGAAATGTCAATTTCATAAAACTATCATTTTAGTTTTTCATACTCTCCACACACATAATTTAATAATCAACTGTTAGATTTTGATAAATGTTGCTTTATAAAATTTAAGTTGAATAATTGGAGTTAAGATATTATTTTCTGGTAGAAATTTTAGTTTTTCTTAATTTTAGATTATTGAATTAATCTTATCTATTTTCATAGTTTTAATCTGTTTTTGATACCAGTCCATGTTTGATGATCCAAACATGATTGCATGAGTTTAATGCAACCTCACTATGTGGACCAGAATTCATTCAATGTCTGCCAAAACCATTTTAATTTAAACTTTGAAAAGTTTTAGATAAATTATCACCATTCTCACTCTGAACATTCATTAGCTATGAGAAAAAATCAGGTTAGGTTTGTGTGCATGTGATCATTAATGGTGCCACAGTTAATGTTACCCCTCTGGTCTTTTGTGCCAGGAAGTTCTGCTACTAAATTTATAGTCTTAGATAGGGAGATGAATAGATTACACAGATATATTTGAAATTGTAGTGTAAAAAAATGTTTTAAACTTTGTCACCATACTTGTAAAATACTGAATTATTTTGCAGACGAATCTCCCTTTAGATTATTGGTAATTCTTGCCAATCAGGCACCTAATCAAAGTGAAATAAGTTATGGCTAGGTTTTAAAAAATTTTTTTTTTTTAAATCTCGTTAAGTATGCTAAAAAAATGAAAAGAAAAAATGCAGGCTCCTGAAATGTTAAGTACCCTATTAATGTTTGGATTTTATTTTAATAAATATATCTTAAAATCATAGTTTATATAATTTATAAATTGATATTTGTTGCTTCTCTTTTATTTCAATATTCCCACCTACTGTAAGTACTAAGTAATGAAAATCTTCAAGCATACTTAACATTTTCAGGAGCCTTTTGTATGATTTTTCAAATGTACTTAACATTTTTAACTAAAGTTAGCTGGAAATGAAGAAAAATGAATCTGGCCATAATGGGAGATAACATTTTAGTTTTGGTGCCTGATTTGTAAGAATTACCAGATTATTTTGTAACCGTTAATTTAGTCTTCTAAATAAGTTGAGGAATAAGTTCTTAATACCATTTTATCAATTATTGTGATAGCAAGGCGTAAATGCTTGTATTTAATACACACACAGTGAAAGCAGGAGTTTGAAATTTAGAATTGTCAACATATTCTGCTACTTTCAATGTTAAGAGAAAAAAGTGTCCAGGCAATCCATTGTTTGACAATAAAACTTGAAACAAGAATGAATTTTCCAATGTGATTACAGGCCCAGAATATTGTGTGGGTTAACCTGGGGTAAAATTCTGTTTTTAGGGTACTTTGAGGAACTGCATATTTAGTGTGTTAGTACAGAGAGCCATGGAAAGAGCAGTGTTAGGGATAACTCTAAGAGATAGAAATGGATCAAAGAGGACTAGAGTGAAGGATATTATACAACTAATTAAGCAGCAAAAATGGAGATGGGCTGGCCACCTAGCAAGAAGAGATGCCCATGGGATAGTAAACGAAGTAGGAAAAGACCAGGGACGAGATAGAAAAGTTTGCCGGTAAGACTTGGCAGAGGTTAGCACAAGATAGGTTGTCATGGAATGAGATGAGAACGGCCTTTGTCCAGCAGTGGACATATAATGGCTGATGATGATTTTTGCTATTCTTGGAGGGGGAGTGGTTGTTTATATAATTTTTTTTTTCATATTTACTTAATAAGTATGTGAGCCTTTTAAATTTAAAAAACAAACATTTATTTTATTTTAAGCAGCATAGCCCCAAGAAAAATTATTCCATACTCTGAGAAGCTGTACTGTCTGGGTCAGGCTTTGACAAAAACGCCTGCAGCAGGTGGCTATAGAACCATCTGTCTCCTCTTATCTAATTGTCAGATCTTCTCTGTCGTACACTTACAAGAGAGACCGGTGCAAAAAAAAGGTTTCTCAAAACTTTCATCTGTGAATTGTAGAAAAACTTGTCAATCATTGACTTTCCTTGACAGATTAATACATAAATTATTTCTTTTTCTAATTGTTTAAAAATAATTTATAAAAATCTATTTAAATTTGCATAACTCCTTGTTCAGGGCATAGCTGAGGGGGAGGTGTGATTGAAAATCTCCCCCTGTGTCCCCAGTGGAAGGGGGGACCCAAAAGCTTTATGAATAGTAGATCTACTGCATTTCTACTAACATTATACAACAACACATCTCACGAAATGTTAGAGGGGGACCCCTCAAAGAGCCAAGCTCCCAGCCTCCAAATCTCCAGCTACCCTCTTGTCCTTGTTTAATTAACTTAGTTTGTTACTTTGAAGTGTTTTCTTGTACCCAAATTTACCCCCAGGTTAAGAAGTACTGATCTAATATTATAACGACCTGGTCACTCAGTTTTAGCCTGATCATCATTTACAGAGGGGGGGGGGCTAGAAAGATATTTCCTTGTTCAATTATTATTAGTGTGATTGCACATGTGCATATGCAAGCACACTCTTGCTTTTCTATGTATTTTTGTTTATTCTTATTCCGTTCATTTTTGGCGCCGCTTCTCCTTCTACAGTTTCCGAGATATCAACACCATTCCAATGCTAATTGGTACATCTTAATGCTGTGTCTTGCGCTTGCAAATAGTTAATTTTAAAAAGTTTTTAGAGGAGTGTTTTATTTACAAATTAACTATAATGCTGAGCCAGACCCTTACTTTCGGCCATTCGTACACTTTCGAAGTAATAGGTTACTTTCTTTTTTTTTTTTTTTTTTTTTTAGGTTGTAAACGCAATCACCCTTATAGTTCTTTCAGGAAATGCAGGCTCTAGTTACTAGTCTAGTTTAATGTCATGAGTTGTATATAACTTTTGGAAATGTTTTTTCTTCCCCCTTCTGAACCTCTCCCAAGTTTTCTGAACTGTTTTGCACCCCCCCCCTCTAATTTTTCATGTATATTTTTATTCTTCTAGTGATTCCCAAAATGTCTTGTGTTTTTGTTACATTGTCCATTTTATGATAATATAACTTCACTTCTATGGTTTTAGTTTTTAACTCTTAAATTCATTCTAGGGAATTAAAAAAGTAATTCATGGGAAGTTGCTTCCCTTGCACTTTTTGGTAAATTCTTTTTTAATACAATTCCCAGAAGTTTTTTTTATTTATTTATTTATTTTTTTTTTTTTATTTATCTATTATATTATATATCCTATTCAGTGAAAAGTTCCACAGCGGTTACGAGTGGTCTATGAATCAGAATTAATTAATGGAACATAGTTTTTCTGGTTAATGCCATCAAGTTAGAACATAACAATTGTCTGGAAAGATACAAGCTTATCTAGTGTTTGATAATGCTCAGAAAGATTGATGTATTTATTTCTGTTCAAAATTCAGATCTTAGAATGGCTCGGCTGACCTACCCTTTGATGTTATTTGTTGACTAATAGTTATGATGTGCATGTTATGTATATCTGATCGCTTAAAACTGTGGGTGTATGTGTTGCATAAATGCTTTGGTACACATACAATAGTGGGGTCCAACGATTTAAGACAACAGTTATTCCCTTTGAATTTAAAAATTTTGATGCTGAACATAGACAAAAATAATCCCTTAGGTTAAAATTGTTTTCAATCGTAAAAGAGTTTTTTGTTGGTTTTTTTTCTTTCTAACCTGTGCAATTAAACAATTTTTACCTGAGGGATTATTTTTGTCTGTCCGGCATCGGAACTTTTTTTAAATTCAAGGGGAATAACGATTTCTCTTAAATCGTTGGACCCCACTATTGTATGTGTACCAATGTTTTATACAGTGAGATTGTCTCTTGAAGGCTTGACATGTGCTGGGTCTCTATGCTTTACACTAGCTGTGAGGGAAATGCTCCAGTATTTTTGAGGGCATCTTCCAAACAACTCCTTTTTCTATATTACTAGACCCGAGGACTTCAGAAGTTTATTTGGCAAATATGGACCTGTTACTGATGTGTATGTTCCTCTGGATTATTACACGAGAAGAACTCGGGGCTTTGCCTACATACAATATCCTTTTCAAACAATGGACAGCCTGAGACCACTGTCTTGAAGGGGAAAAGGCAGGATTGTTGATGACGTGTTCTGATGATCTTTAGCTTTGAATAGGCACAAAGAATGCATGTATTATGCAATTGGTGTGTTATTTAACAAGTTGTCTCTAGAGAAATAACTGAGCCACAGCCCAAATTAGATCTCCTTATAATGTTTGTAATCTTTAAACTGTCAGAATTCAATATTGCTAGAATTTACTAATGCAATCCGTATTGATTGGAAAGTCATTCCACATTAAAAAAAAAAACAACCCCAAAATGAAGGCCTTTGTAAAGGTGAAAGATGTTGTTACTGTTTTTCAGTTGATGAAAAATATTGGCAGCAGAACGTTTTGTGGAATGTGTGCGTGTGTGCAAATCTCTTTTGCTTAACCTGTGTAGGCAGTAAGGGCATCTTATTATCCATAGGCTTTTTCCTTGTATTCCTTTAGATCACTCAATTCTTCCTTGTTTAACTCCTTCAGGCCTGGGGGCGCATGTAGGTGCGTTTTATATATGTCTGTCACTCTAGACTTTACTAACCCACCCAACTCTTTGGACAGTGATACAAGGTTACATAGAGCAATATGTGTCTTGGTGAGATCATAGGCACTGACATGCAACTGACTGGCGGTGTCAGTTTCATACGGGAATGGGTGTTACAGAATCAGTAGGACAAAAATGCATGTCTTTTATATTTTAAAAGTTAAAAATTAAACCATTTTCTTATTCGCTCTTTTGTTTCCGCTCTGTCCCAATTCTGTTGTAGTTTTACAGGGGCACTGATAAATAACACATGAAATGCTTGAATATGGTGTCCGTTTTGAATACATAATGAGGTCACATGACCATTATATTTGTATAATTTTGCCATAAATGAAATCCATATCTTATAACCTTCAAAATGATATGACTTCCCAGGGTTTCTTAGAAAATCAGAACTTGAATCCACCCATCATGTCCTTTGTAACCCTTAAAAAAACCAGGCTTGAATGAGTTAATGCTGATAAGAAAATTTCTTCAAAATAGATAAGATCTTTCCTGTTTGGATTTTCTTTTAACTTTTGCGAAGAGAAACATGTGTAGAATGAATTTTGTCACAACCTTGAACACATTTTGTGTCCTAATAGCGATGACTTTTCAGTCTTTTAACAAATATCAGATTTAAGAGGTGTTTTGTGTGGTGTTTTTTTTTTTGTTTTT
>VCCN01006073.1:315728-326193 GCA_006491835.1 Architeuthis dux | reverse complement strand
CCCCCCCCCTCCGTTCACAAGGGGCAGCGACACCCTCGGCTACCAATAAGACATTCACCCATTCACACAATTTACTAGTAGCAAAAAGATAGAAAGCTGAGGAAATGGTTCTTAGGGATTTTTTTTTAGGTTCATGCCTTTCTACTCGGACATGTGGGAAAGATAAAAATGAAATGTATTTAAATGACAAATGTGATTGCAGAACAGAATGAATCGCCGAGAGCCAGGGGAGCTCTTTCTGCTACGATTCCTTAAGATTTTCTTAATCGCAAATGATTTAGTTGCACACATAAAAGACCTTTGCAGAAGATGGCCTGAGTTTCATTGAAAACGGATCCAAATCTGCAGGATTTTACAAGAAAAAAGAAGAAATAGACACACAATCCAAGAGAAAGTGTTTATTTGAAATTAAAGACCATTGCTGTCGTCACATTACTGAGTTTCCTTGAAAAGCTGGATGAATCGAAATCTCTGTTCATGAAAAAATGTTCAGAAGCATCTGACAAAAAAAAAAATGTCTCGGAAATTTGTCGGGACTGTACAAAACTACAAAGATGTAAGATTAAATTAAAAGTTCTCATCATTGCTGACGAGCAGAGGGAGTGGGAAAAATATATATAGATGCCTTGAACCACTTAGGAAACTGATGATGATAAAATGGGAATGACGGGGGGGGGGGGGAGAGAGAATTATGATGATGAAAAATAGTTCATGTCGTTTGTAAGTTAACAGGGGTTTTTTCTATGGAGGGTAGCGCTGATATACATAGATTGGCAGCTGTGTTGGGCCTAAAACCAACTCCTGACTTATTGGTGAAGGTCTCTAAGGTTGTACAGTTCCAAGATAGAGAGAAGTTGAACCCACCCCCCAAAAAATAAAATAAAGTTGACATAGCTGGGATCATTCTTATCGTGTTGCCGTTAGGCCATCTGAAGACTGGTTTCTTCCGCTAAGACTATGTGAATGGATGTAGGAGTCAGTCAAGCAGCACTTACAAACAGTGGTTGTGGTGATGGTGGTTGTGGTGATGGTAGTAGTAGTAGTAGTAGTAGTACTAGCAGCAGTTGTAAGTGTATTAAGAAGAGTCACCCATACTGCTGTGGTGGTGTTGTACCTACCCCCGGTACTGACGATGCAATGTTAAATCCCTGTGGACCCGGTGATCTCTTCTGTTTTCCTGATGGTGGCACTGCATCCCGGGAGTTCACGTTTCCCGACGTCGAATTATTACCCGCTGACGACTTCCTTTTTCGCCGCTTGCTCGGTGGCCTTGCCGTATCTGTAACTAGAGAAATTAAAACAACAAAATCTTCCCGAGGCTCACACAACAACAAACAACGAAAAACGAGACAATGCACTACGTCAGAGAAGTAACCAACATTCAAAATGTCACACGAAATACAACACTGGGTTTCAACAATTAACTGGTCTACAAATAATGTACAATTTAACAGGATTCAAATACAATTATATTATAAGTTTATCATTTTTTCCCTCTTTTTATGGAAATACTCTAAGATGGAAACAAACTATTATTATTATTTAAAGACTCAAATATCAGGGTGTTAGCCAGGAATTTGAATTCCCCACTGTTTTTATAGGATTGGGAAGTTTTCCGAGGTGCGCATTTTTGTATTTTACTAAAAGTAGTTTTGGTACTCTTGTAATAGTGGAGTCCAGGGCATAATATGTATAAAAGACTAAAAGTTATTCCCCTTGCAAGATTTTTTTTTTTTTTTTTTTTAAATTCGGGACATACAGAAAAAATCCGTTACAAATACAATAATTTTATTAAATAACAAAAAAAAAAAGAAAAAAAAACAATGGCCAAAATGATTAAAACAAAGCTCAGCTTAATTGGGAAATTGGAATTAGGTTTCTATTGGGAAATGGCTGTTAAACGGCTAGTGAGAATGCTGGCTAACACCTTGAGAGAATATTCTATGCCACCAGGAAATGTCAATAGAAGACAAGAAAAATGACAATCCCGCAAGTAAGTGTTTCACTAAAAGTAGTTTTGGTACTCTTGTAATAGTGGAGGTCAGGGCGTAGTATGTGTTTAAAATTTGGGACATACAGAAAAAAATCCGTTACAAACAATAATTTTATTAAAGAAATATTTTAATACAAAACAATTTAATAATTTGATACACAATTTTATACAAAGTTTATACAAAGTTATTTAATTATTTATTTTAATACAAAACAATTTAATATTAATTTGGTACACAATTTTATACAAAGTTATTTGATAATTTATTTTAATATAAAACAATATTAATTTGATACACAATTTTATACAAAGTTATTTAATAATTTATTTTAATACGAAGCAATTTAATAATAATTTGATACACAATTTTATACAGTTATTTAATAATTTATTTTAATACAATAAAGCAAGGGGAATAACTTTAAATCTTCTATGCATATTACGCCCTGTACCCCACTATTACAAGAGTACCGTAGCCTTTTATTTTTTCTATCACAAACTAACAATATCCAAGAGAAACTGGATCATTTATTGAGTGCAAACAATTTATTGTAAGGAAATGACAGAAAATGATTCAAAATTGCTGTATGAGATAAGAAGCAAGAAGAGCAACATTTACGAGCAGGATTTTGGCCAATACAACAAAAACAAGAATCAAAAAGAGGCTGGTGACGACAAGATGCAATCAGAAATATGCAGTTACTTAAAAAAGGATTTTGGACAATGGAGGCAGAGAATAAATGGCAAAAAGGTGCACAAAGTGTAGTATAGGAAGAGCAGAACTCAATTTACAAGGCTAAAGGAGGTGGTGTGGGCAGCTGATGGTGGCAGCAATGGTAGAGGTTATAATTTACATCCAGTGATGATGATCATAGTAAATATGATAACAATGAAGATGGCAGCATCTCAGAGAGAGAGAGAGAGAGCGAGAGAAAAAGAGAGAGAGAGACAGATGATCTCAGAGAGAGACAGATGATCTCAGAGAGAGACAGATGAGCAGTAACAGTGGAAGAGAGAGAAGGATCAATTTAGAATGACTAAAATCTAAAAAAGGTGAAAGGAAAAAGCCAGAAAAAAAAAAAAATGGACAAAATTTCGAAGCTCAAAATGGAGGACAGAACATTTAAGTAAAACAAGCAAATTAGATGATGAATACAGGATAATGTTTTTTTTTTTAATGGGACGACGAAGAAGGATGGTTTTTAATGTTATTTGTTCAACTAAACTGAACGACAAGTCCATAACCAGCCAGTAATATAAAATAGAGATCTTTATTCAATAGACTAAAAATGGCAACTAATGCAAACTGAATACACAAGAAATCAAGGGGAGAGAATCATGCATTCAAAAATGCTTGGCCAAGAAATGGGGGGGGGGGAAGAAAAGACAAAAAGGAAAAAAAAAAGAAAAGAAAAGGAAAATATTTAGTCTAATAAATCTTAAAAGAGATTCGATTGAAAAGAGATTTGACAGAATTTCATTCCCACAAATTGACATCTCAAACGACTGCAGTTAAGATCCTATTTTAGCTCTAGTCACAAGGACTGCAAGTCAAGGGCGTCTGCATTCACTTTTCCAGGGGGAGGATATATTTCTGAATACCGTATTATTAGGGTGATTAGGTCAAAATTTTCCATGATTGTAGAACTCCTACAATTAATACATTTTCTGAAAGAACACAGCCTAGGGATCAGAAAACTTTTTAATTTTTTATTAATAGCCCAGAGGAATCAAAAGTTATACAAACATTGTTCTTTTTTCTATAGTTATGAGAAGGGTCATTAAAATTCAAATAGTTCTTCAGACGATTGAACTCCCTAGTTTGTGTTGTTAAAATGACGTTTTGGCCAATCCATTCTTCGGCCTTTCTCAGGTGTAATATCCAAATGTGATGAGGTAAACAGAAGTTTTTAACTTTATAAGCGTTGCCTCCTTTGAAGTTAAAAACTGTTTACCTCATCACACTCAGAATGGATCAGCTGAAACGTTGTGTTAACAACACAAACAAGAAGGTGTTCAATCATCCAAAGAACTATTTGAATTTTGTTTAGTAATACAAATAATTTACAAATTCTGGAATTTTTATTCTTCAGAGATGTCTTTTTGAGTAGATTACTTATGTTACTTTATTATTGTAAATGCCCTTGCGGACGCCCATGACTACAGTAAAGATCCTAATTTTCAGTTTAAGTCAGTGAATTTAATGAATTTTGAACAAGAACAACTTTTATTGCTTAGAGTCTTGAAGGTTTCAGATGAAATGAGTTTAGGAAGTCATCAAATGCTGAATGACAATTTGGATCTTTGGCCACCAAAAAATGGTAAGAAAAATCATGAGATGAATAGCTAAGAAGAAGAAACAGGTGTATCATGTCTGCTAGTGTTGTCTAGCTGATAGCCAAATCAGCCAATGCCAAAGACTCAACATTTGTGGGACCTTTCAATGTCAAAGACTTGATAAAGACTTCAGAGATGGTAATCAGGTTTTTTTAATGAAATGACAATATGTATATATAAGTGTTATTGGACTATTGTTCACATATCGGTTCAAAGTTTCGGCTGTTGTACACTACAGCCTTCGTCAGGTGGGTGTTGTTAGTGATGATATTTTGGAAAGCTAAGACGGGAGGCTGTTGCCGTCAAGGTCTGAGGATGGAATGTCCCCATTACGCTGTCTAATTTTGGGTAGAAGCAATTGTTAGGTCAGAACAGTGCTGTCGACCATTTTTTTATGTCATAAATATGTTGAAGAAGTCTGTAGGGTACAACAGTCGAAACACTGTGTTCAAAAGATGAACCAAGATGAGGACAACAGTCTGAAACACTCGTACATAATGATGATCCCTCATCTAAAAGAATTCAGAAAGAAAAAGAATTCAAGTTAATTATGAAACGGCACCAAATGAGATGCTTTAAGCAGTTCAGGGCGTTTCATTCGAATGAGAACTGAACAACTCAAAAAGTGTCCAGTAATGAAGTTAAGAATTGAAATCAATTTGTGCACAAGAAGAAAAAAAAGGGAATAGAGCAGCCCTTTCTCTTGCAGACAGAGTGAGAGCACAAAAATATAAAGATTTACAAAGAAAATCAATTTTATGATAAAGAAGAAGAAGAAGAAGAAGAAGGGAAGGAGGGGAAGGAGGGAAAAAAAAAAAAAAAAAAAAAAAAAAAAAAAAAAAAAAAAAATCGGTGAAGGAATTTTTCAGATTTATAACGAAAAAATTGAAATTCTATGATGGCCTAGAATACAATGGCTACTGCCTTAAACAGCTATATATAGAGATAAATGAAGATCTTCAAAGCTAAACTGTACTTAATACATATTACAGGCCAATATTCCCTCCCTGACGAAAATATTAGACCAAACAAGTATATGAGTAGCCGTGCATGATAAGTGCCCAACAAACCATTTTTAAAAACTTGATATTTTTGTTATTTTTAGAGCTACAATGCTCAGTTTTTAAATATTTTGAAGTTTGAACACTGAATATTAATGCAGAGTGTTCAAGCTTCAAAATTTAAAAAACTGAGCATAGTAGCACTAAAAAAATGAAAATTACAACTTTTGAAAAATGGTGCCTTTGGTACTTAGCGCAGCAACTCATGTTTATCTTGGCTGGCAATAAAGGATTTTTTTTTTCAGACGGGGAAAGAGGAGATGGTTGTTTTCTTGTTATCCACAATATTTTTTTTGTGAATTTGGGGAGAAATTGAAAAGGAAAACTTCTCTGGTAGAGCAACGAAACTAAGTTGAAAGGAAAGGAGTTGTTACTTTTTAGTGGAATTATTATTTTCCTCTACTTGTGACAAGATGAAGAAAGCTAAAAGGTTTCATCTGAATATCTAATAAGAAAGAAGGACATAGAAAGAGAGAGAGAGAGAGAGAGAAAGAAAGAAAGAGAAGTCTTGGCAGGGTCAGTTGCAATTTGAGAAAGTCTAGCCACATTGGAAGCTCTTTGTAGAAGGAAGAAGAGCCTCACAGAATGCCAGCTCGACTGGGTGTTGATTGCCAGGAAGCAGATTTTTTTTTGACAACAGGGTCTAAGGGGGGAACTTTAAACTGATGCTGCTGCTTCCATTGCCAGTTTTTCTTTTTGGAGAACCGTTGAAACCTTTCTGCACCCGGGTGGGGCTGGTGTAGAATGGAATATCAGGGGGCCCAAACAGTTTATTTCATAAATATACCTGCCACCTTTCCTGCCATGTAAACACAAAGCCACCCAGTTGAAAGTTAACCGACTAGTAGTAATACCAGCAGCAAGTAGTATTGGTAAGTACAAATCAGCAAATAGTATAAGTACAGGGTGTTAGCCAGCATTCTCACTAGCCGTTTAACGGCTAATTCCCAATAGAAACCTAATTCCAATTTCCCAATTAAGCCAAGCTTTTTTTCTTAAAAAAAAAAAAAAAAAAAAAAAAAACATTTTGGCCATTTTTAGTGTCTTTTTGCCATTTTTGGCTCTTAAAATACAGAAACGTTGGAAAACTTCCCAATCCTATAAAATGGGTAGGGAAATCGAATTCCTGGCTAACATCCTGTAGAAGTAGTAATTAATTCCAATAACAGTAATGGCAGCAGCAGCAGAGCTTTACGGTGAGTGGGTGGTTGGAAATGCAAGGGTTAAAGGCCAGCAGCAATGGACATCATGCGGCAGCTCCTGCAGCCTTGTAAAAGGAGGAGAAGCTCCTTACAATCAAACCGTGTCAAGTGGACAAAACACCAACTTTCCACAAAAGCAACTAACTCGAAAAGTAACGAACCTTTGCAGACTGAAAAAATGGGTTACAGTACTTTCGTCTACATCACTTTAGCAAATATCAGTTTCGTCTAAATCACTTTGGTCTAAAATCACCTTTGTCCCCACAATATCTCCAAAAGTTCTCAATGAATTTCAAAATGGTGGGCCTTTTGTCTAAGGAAGACTTGATGAAATTTTGGGGTGGATCCAGGGATTCCTTTTCGATTGAGTGGAAAAACATTCCAGGATCCATCCCAAATTTAATTAAAAAATTCTCAATCGGGGGAAAAAGATTTTTAAAAAATCCCTGGATCCACCCCAAATTTCACCAATTCTTCCTTAGCCCATGGCCAACCATCCGACAAAATGCCATTGAAATTCATTGAGAACTATTGGAGATATTGTTCGGACAAAACTGATTTTAGACCAAAGTGATTTTAGACAAAACGGATATTTACTAAAGTGATGTAGACGAAAGTGCTGCACCCCGAAAAAATATAGATCTTTCACTAAAGTAAGTAAGGAATAGATATGAAAAAGTTGAGAAAATAAAAAAATTAATTAACCTTTTCTTTTCGAAGGTGAGGTATCAAGTCTTGATGAATTTCCAAAGGGTGAAATACGTTCCAGTAAATTATCTAAATGTGCAAAGAAATAAAGCAGTAATTCTTAATGTGTATATTTGGAGTCAAATAGTTAATTTTGGTAGATGGACGTTACGTGTCAACACTGACTTAAAAAGGACAAGTCGAGCACCAGGAAGTCTTATACAAAAATAAACAGAGAGAGAGAGTGAAATATGTACAAAAGTAGCATGCGGTCTTCAATTTTCTCACATACTGGTATCATCATCATCATTATTGCTGTTTGTTATATGTTTGTTATGTGGATGTAAGGGAATCCGACAGAATGGTAGATGTGATTAAACAATGTGGAAAAGAAAGATTGAGAAAAGCGTGTTATGTCTCCCTTCATTTCATTTCTACTATCCAGCATGGATAGTAACATTTATCTGCAATGTTCAAGTTTCTTTCAGCGACGAAAAGGTTTATCTTCATGATAATAAATATGTTTGAGACGTAACACGCTTTTCTCAATCTTTGTTTTCAACATTGTCTAATCACATCTACCATATATATTACACAGGGTGCCCGTAATAATGTCCTCTCTGCAAACATAAGGCGGGTAACTCCATAATTATGTCCTTTCTGTAAAAGTTGTAAGGGTGGTAACTTTGTATTGACTAGGCACCTAATAGTAAAAGCAACGTACGATATCTCCACAATCAAGCCGAGTCAATACAAAGTTATTCCCCTTACAGCGTTTGCAGAGAGTACATAATTACAAGACACCCCGTATATATATATGTATGTAGAAATAAATAAACGGAGAGATTATATAGTGTAAGCGATTTAAATGGACTCATACAAAAATAGTAAACAAAAGTGGAAGAAATCATTTTTGAAAAAAAATTCTGAACAGAATGAGTGTGGTGATGTGGTGGTTGTGATGTGTCCTTGAGAAAAAGAAATAAAGTAGAGGGAGAGGGGCAGTGGCTTGGGACATCTAAGGTAGAAGGCCATCTTTCTGGCCACATCATTGCTTGCAACTTAGTGGCAAACTGATATACTAACTTGTTTCAGGTTTTGTTACTCTAGTCCAGTGGCTGCCAACCTTTTCATTCCCACTGTTGCAACTTTTGTGAGGGTAAAATTTCCATACCGCCCACTAATATTTAAAATACAGTTAGCCACTGAATGGCCATTTTAAATGGCTAGAAGTGGCCATATGTATAAAAAATAGCTAAAATTGTGCAGATTTCATTTCCAGGTTACTGGGCAATTGTATAGCTCCAAAACTCATACAAAGGCTCCAAAAAGTAAATATACAATGTATTTATCATATATTAAGACATTAATGAAAATAAAATCCACTTTTGGTTTGCAATCTTTGTAATAATGCACTGTTAGCCATAACAAAACTTATTGACTTCTGGTGTTGTCTGTGTGGTGGTAGACAGACAGATGTAATACCTGACCTTGTGAACAAGTAATGGGTCTATCGCCCACTACTGGGCGGTATCGCCTAGGTTGGCAACCATTACTCTAGTCAGATGCAGCACTTGCAAGTCTATGGATTACCACAAAGAAATGTGGTAAATATCAATTGAAAAAACTTAAATCTGTTGAAAGTATTGCAGGCTGTCATCTTGCTCTTCTGTGATCATTTTAACAGATCAGAAAAAGAGGATTTTTAAATTCATGTATAGGAAAAGTGAGTGTGTGTAACCTGGGTGCTCCTGGGGCACAGAAGCAGAACTAATTTTGTTTTTGAGTATAAAAGCGTCTGTCTCTTAAGAGACAACTCCCATTGGAGTATATGACCGGTGACAAAGTTCTGGTTTCCATTGAATGCATCAACTTAGTGATCCATGCGAGTCTCAAGTCTGGTCGAGACCAGGACTTTATTCTTACAAGTTTTTATGACCACCTCCTTGACAGGATGCAAGTCCACCGAAAGCATACCTCCACCCTAATCAAACAGCTTAGAGTTCACTCAATTAGCTGCAGAGTGCACAGAAAAATTTGTCCTAATGAAGAGTTTTCTACACTCTTCACTCATACCAGAAATCGAACCCAAGACCTGTGTGTGAGGCACACATGCTAAACATTACACTATCCGATTGGTCATGATTTTGGAGTTTGCTGTAGGGTAAAGGTTGTTGCTTCAAAAAATGTATTTTCATCTACTTAGAACAGTGGTTTCGAAACTTTGAAAACACAAGGACCCCTTTTATAAAATGAAATGTTCTGGGGGACCCCTATTTTTAGCATTTGGTATTTAGACTAATTATTGAACTACAATAAAAAGCAATTTTTGACCTTTAAAAATCATATTTATTTAAAATGAATTACATTTATTCAAATTCTGCGATGGATGATGTTTCTCTGCCACCAGATTAATTTGCAGTGTCATGTTTAGAGGGAACTTTGCTGTGGACCCCCCAGCATTATTTGACGGACCCCAGTTTCGAAACCACTGACTTAGAGCCACTGGAAAGAATGTGTGATTAAGGAAGGTTGTAATCCTTTCATGGGGCACAACTCACACCAACACATGTCACCCAATGTCACACGTCAACTAAGATGGGACGAGTAGAATCGGCAATAAACAAAAAACAAAATTTAGGAAGGGAAAAAAAATAACAGAATAAAAAAAAAAAAGAGAGAAAGAAAAGGCAATGTCACACAAAAGAAAACAATGGCAGCAGTAGCAGCAGCAGCAGAACAAAACAAAAAAAGAAAAAGAAAAATAAGCTGCTTGGGAAATTTAATAAAATATATCAAAAACAAAAATCTAGTTTTCTTCAGAAGGGTGCTCGATACCTCTTGTAGAGCGAATATTAGAAAAATAATTTTTAATGGTTCATAACAATTGTACAACCCTGTTTCACATTGAGATTATCAAATGAACATTTAAGCAAAATAGTAACTAATCTTTTATACATTCTAATTGTTATGGTGATGCTTCTATTATTGTTTAATCGGTCTCAGCCTATCGCTGTTTGATTTCAAGCAGGGTGTTCCCAGGGTTATGGTGGTTGTGTCCGAGTCATTAGTTTTCCCTTGTTGTTCTCATTAATAAATGCATCACCACAACAATTAGAATGTATAAAAGTTTAGTTACTACTTCGCTTAAATGTTCATTTGATAATCTCAATGTGAAACAGGAT
>VCCN01006073.1:246145-256461 GCA_006491835.1 Architeuthis dux | reverse complement strand
GGGGGACAATAATTAGACTTCTTACTGGCAAAATGTAGAACTGAAGTTATTTAAGGTGTTGTACCACCGCGAAATTTCGATGATTTTCAAAGGGACACTTTTCATGCCACACCGTTTACGATTCGTAATTTATTCAATAACTTATTTACAGGATGTAATGAACCAGAAAATTATGATATGAAAGATTATAGTTTATTAATAATTATTCATTCAGAAAATATGTTTTATCGTTATTATATTTTATTTAATTATTTATATATTTCACTTTGTTTTTAGAGATGTTCATTACATCTTGTAAGTAAATAATTAAAATCTAATATTGTATATAAATAATTAAAATCTTGTAAATAAATTACGAAGCGTAAATGGCAAGGCATGAAAAGCGTCCCCTTTTAAATCAAGCGAAATTTCGCGCTCAGAAACTCTACATAAGGCGTAAATGTCTGATTATTTGAAACTCGGGGTAAAGCTTCCTTAAGCGAAACTATGAGCATTTTGTCACAAGACAAAAACTGTATCCAGAGCCGGCCCGAGGCATAAGCAAACCAAGCGACTGCTTAGGGCCTCGTGGCCACCAAATAAAGTTCTGCTCAGGGGTTATGGCACTTTGGTCGCAGGGAAAGTTAATCGCCTGGAGAAATACCTGTTTCCTAGCCGAAACGAAACAAGTCTATACAGTCAGCTGAATTTGGTGTCGCTTTTTACAAAAAGTTTGAATGAAATTATATTCACAAAAGCATTTATACTGTCACCATTTACTAATATAATCGTCTCGTTTCGGCTAGGAAATAGCCATTTCTGCATTCAAATTACCAGCATTTAACTTACTCGCGATTAAATTTCTGGATACCCTGCTCAGGGTCTAATTTAAAGGCTTGGACCGGCCCTGCCTATATCACTTAATTGCAAGAGGTGATGTTCTGATGTCTTCGCACCATGAAGACCTCAAGTTGAAGCACAAAATTCGGTGATGCAAAATATTAATTAGCTCCTCAATGCAGCCATCCATTCAACTATCAAAAGTCATCAAACTTTTAACCAATAACTACTGAGAATTACAAGTGTATTGTACCTATCAATGTGAATGAATGGCTTGGCTTTGCGAACAAAGATTTTTGTGGGTGTTTTTCCATAGCAGTATGACTATGGACGGTGGGGCCCTGTGTGCAAGGAATAACCATCCAGCCTGAACAGTGAAGTTTTAAGGTGAACTGCAACCTGCCCAGGGCTGCCAATGATTTGCATCATATGGACCACCGGAGTGGCGCAACCTATCAATGTACCAGTAGAATAAATGAAACATTTAAACATTTACACCTCATTATGTTTAGAAAAAACGTTTTTGTTTTTTTGAGAATTCCACCCTAAAATAAGTTTTTAGACGGGTTCAATTTATAATGTGAGTTTATGCTAAATCGGTCCTTTAGTTTATGTCAGGCAGCGTTCATACTTGGGTTTTGAAAATTTCGACTTTTAAGTGATCCAACAAAAGGCGAGAGAAGTAACTTATTCATTGATCATCCCAACACAGCATGCTGTCTAAAGATGTTGGTCACGTGTGGTTAGAGCACTTTCCTAATCGTGCACAGAAATAACTATTTCCTAGCCACTTTTTATAGCCAAAATGAAACGAAACGATAAAACTCCCTGTTCATCTGGTGTCACTGATAAACTAGAAATTGTTTAAAATGTATATTTGTTCATCTTTTTATAGATTGGTCAGACTGAAACTTATATAAAAATATTATAACAAGGATAAATAATTAAATATAGCATGATGATGAAGAAATATTTACCGCCTGTATTTTTAATAAATTTTCTGTTTTGTTGTTCGTATAAATTGGCCGCTATGGGAGGCTTTATGCACCGTAGCTATTTTCATTTTTCGCGGTTTATCATTTTATTGATCCAGATGACAACTTATAACAAGTTCTACAATAGCGCAATAATCGGGGAAAAAAAAAAAAAAAAAAAAAAAAAAAAAAAAAAAATGAAGAAAAATCTGTTTTAAAAAGAATATTGAAAAAAAAACACCAATCAAAAGCCTGAATTATGATTAATCGTGTAAAACTGAACATGCGCTGACAAAAAAATTATTTTACTTAATTTTCTGGTTAAAAATGTCCTTTAATAAATAAGTATCGAACATTTTATTAAAATCGAATAATATGCTGGTTTTTGCCAGATTTTTAAATTTCCCACGTGTCTATTTCATGTGAAATCATTGACAAACGTCTTTATTTTGCTTAAACAGCGACAACAGATTAAGTTTACTGTATCGTTTCGTTTTGGCTATAAAATAGCTATTTCTGCTATGAAAATTCTGGCAATTATCCTGTGTGCGATGGTTTCTATTGAGTGACTAACCAAACCTGTTATTGTTATACTTTAAATCCTCTCTTCTCTTTTGGGGATTTCACCTGTTGCTCGATATGTCAGGTTATGTTTAATGTTAACTACTACAATGGGGGAAGGGGGTATAAATAGCTTAGAACATACCCTTTCTCACACACACCTCAAACATCTTCTATTAAATACGTTTAATCCCAATGTGCCTAAACTAACCATAACCCTTTATAGGGCACCCCTAAAAATATTTTAGATATCAAAATAGCTTTGTTGTATGTTAAACTAGACCTAATGACAAGATATTTTCAGTTGCAAGTTTTCTGAATTTTTTGTTTATGGGGGCAAAACCCTCTCTGATGAAGTGAACATATATGGTCAGTGTTGCCAACACAAAAAATATTCTTGCGCTAATTTGACTGCCAAAAAGCGCTAAATCTTTTTAAATTGCAAAAAATGGCCAGAATGTTTTAGGCAAAAACGCGCTAATTTAGCGCTTTTTGCAATGCCAAAACAAGAAACGTGCTAAATTGGCAACACTGTATATGGTGCCTCGCCCAAAAAGTGACCAAAAATGGAAAATATTAAACAAATTAAAAATTAAAGTAGAAAGTTAAATAAAACAGAATTAAAGAATAACATTCAAAAATATAATGAATAGATACTAAAAAATTGATATTGACAAAAAAAAAAGAAAAAAAAAAAGAAAAAAAAAAAGAAAGAAATAATACCTCTGGGTAGATTTTAAAATGTCATTGTACGGGCCAAAAACAGGCTAATTTAATGGGGTGTGGTATGCCTCAAAACAGTTTCTGTCTTTGTTCAAGCACAAGTGTACTTTGCAAAGTTTGCAGACCACATTGGTACGGATTAGGTTGTCTTTGTGGCTACAATATTTGCATGTGGCTGACAGGTCCTCAGGTGATCATATATAGTCACTTGTCCCATAAAAGGGTTAAGTATGGGGCTAAGAGTTCAAAGTGTCATGTGATTGATATAAATATGTAAATATTTGAAATTTCAGTTTTTAAATACTTAAATTTGGTATACTTTGTAATATATTGTAGTTACTTTTGGCGATATTTTAATATAAAAACTAAAACAAGGACATTCTTTAAATGTTTGTTTTTTATGATAGCCAATGATTGCCATCTTTCACTCGTCACTTATACTCACCCCACAGTTAATTTAAAATCAATGAAGCAGACGACAATAACTAACCCTGCAGCGGTGGTCATTTTAAAACGGGATAGGTAACCATAGCCAAATATGCATATTTAGAGTTCATTCCTTATTTCTACTCTTGAAAACCTTTCTGAAAATATTGTCAGTTTTCAGGATTTGTTTAAGTCTATTCACAAAATGTAGGATCAAATCATTAATTCTTAAATTCATAGCTTGAAATTGACAGAGGAACTCTTCAATGAACAGTATGAAGAATAGTGGAACTCTTCAGTAAATTGAATTTTAAAAATAAATAACAAGATTCACCACATGATCAAAGGGGGATAATTTCAATCAAAAGTTATTTCCCTTGAAATTGACATTCTATTTTCATATGTGATCCTGTTTGCCTTAGAATAGTTGCAAAAACTTCCAAATGATGGGCAATTAATATAAAACTCAAACTAACAAGATTCCGAGGATATATACTGGGACCTTATTTATGTGCCATTTTAAGGCTTGCAATAGCGGAAGTTGATTTCATTTTGATTACAGGGTCATTCCATGTGAAATTAAACAAGGAAATAACCCTACCTCAGAATTTCATGGATCTGGAGAAACTTCATGCTGATAGACCATGTGAAATTTTATCAACTCTTTCCTCCCTCAAAACGCCTGCAGGCTTGATTAAAAAAAAACAAAGTCATTCCTCCCTGACAACGCCTGGAAGCGTGCTTAAAAAAAATGCTTCAGTTCCCTGATCATGTCTAGTTGCTTGCAGAACGTAAATATTGATGATTTTAGGGACATTCATGGACCAGCTACACAATTACCTGATACTGCTAAGCAGTTTATAGATAATTTATTAAATATTATTGAAAATAAACAAATTCTTTTTTTTTAAATAGATAAAAAAAACAAAAAAAAACACAAAAACGCGTTTAAATTTAATTAATACACAAATTTAAATCCTGATTGCCAATCAATCGATATCTTTTTCAATTAACCTTTTGCTGGTTTTATTTCACCAGACTTAGAAGTGATACATTGGGAATAATCACTGAAAATTTAGTAAGTATACATTTAATATTAAAAGAGATATAGCAATTTATTTACTGCCCATTGTATTTTTTTGTTTAGCAACAGGCTGTTAAATTAGTTTCAGGGCACACAGGAACTTTGTTAGACAAGGGAGTCAGGCAAGCAGGGAACTTATTACATTTGTCTCTTAGGGAGGAAAGAGTTAAGGTACATTGTGGCTTTGGGAAGACAAAAGATTGACTTTATGTGTGGTTGCCCATTTGTTAAGGTGGGGTGGGTCAAATGACCCTATTGCTAAGCAGGAAAATATTTTGACTCATTGACAGTTTTAGGTGGGTCATTTGATGATGGGAGTACAGACTACTGACAAGGCTGACCAACTACCCAACTACAACATATCAAGTTCTTATAAAAACAAACAGAATCAGCACACACTAATTAGAAACCATCAACCAAAACTCTCAATATCAACATAGGTTTCTTCAGTTTTTAAGTTGATCTGGCTGGCTATGTATGTATCAAGGCTGGACCAATGGAGCTAGAGGACTGAAAATAGTATGTTTAATTTAAAGACTGAGTATAGTAATGAGAAGAATTTTACATCTAGGTCTAATATAAAAGAGAGAAGATGTGGAGGAAATTAAACTTGCAAGTATTCCCAAGAAGCTGAACCCCAAACAGGGTGTCCAGAAATGAGTTTTTACAGGAAGATCTTATACATCTGGTGCCTGTTTCCCGTCATAGGTCTTGTTATTCTGAACATTTTGATACCTCATTTGCCTCTCTACTCCTATTAGTTCACTAATTATGATTATTTATTCATTTGCAAACTCTTACAAAAGATGGCCTTTTCAACACCCTATAAAACTGAAAAGCCATCATTTTTTTAATATGTAGACACTGTATACTTGCTTAAATCTGATACAAAACTGAAGAACATCTATTTTTCTACTAGGTGATGTTGGTTCCAAAGACATACATCGAAAGAGGAGGTTTCAGCAATCATTTATTTATAGACACTTTTTTTTTCGACCACAGTAAAAAACCGTCACAGCGTAGTTTGGGCACTGTAAACATATTAAATTGAAAATTCACTGTAAAATTCCTTTTAGGTCAAACGATGACAAATAAGACACCAACAGATTCAGAATTGGACATTCTTTATTATGGCATGCATAACAGTTGAGTATTTAGTCAACATTATGGAGAATGAACCCTTGAGAAACGGAAAAATTAGGCTAAAAAACTAACTGATTGGACTACCTAGTTAAACGCAGAAAATAAAAACTTTTCAGAGTCATTTTTTGTTCAACAGTATCAATATTTTTGCTATTTGTATTCAACTTTCATAACTAAACTAAAAACAAGTTTATGTGACCAGTTAAAAACATTATACTGTCACCATTGACTAATATTTCCTTAATTGAAACTTATGATCAAATTAAAACTATGTATTAACGTATTTATTTTTTGTAAAAATATTTAAAACTACGTCTTTAATTTTACAAAAATAAATACATAGTTTTAATCTGATCAAAAATATCAATTAAAGAAAATATTAGTAAACGGTGACAGTATAAATGTTTGTGAATATAATTTCATTCAAACAACTTTACATATAAACGACACCAATTTCAGCAGACTTTATTGTCTCGTTTTGGCTATAAAAAGTGGCTATAAAATAGCCATTTTTCCAGGTGATTAACTTTCCTCGCGATCAAAGTGCCATAAGCCCTTTAACATATGACCCCTTATGAAATTTTATAATCCTCAGCAATGACCCCCTAACTTTTTGTAGTCAGTGGGTGCAAAAATCTTACGTTGTGCAAATGTTTTTTCAGCGACAAAAGTATGTGCACACTTTTGAATTCAACATAGGGAATCAATAATTTTTCAATAAAAACTCAGTAAATGATCTACAGAATTTGAAATCTTTTGTGCACACATTAATTTCCCTTGTGTGCTGGTTGCAAAACAGGTGTGCACACGCAAAGCTTAGAGGGAACTATGATTATCAGGCCTTAACTGTAAATAAAGCAGGTAGTTAAGATTCATCCAAGAGATAATACTATATTAATGATTAGTATAATCTCAGAAAACCAATAATCTTTTGTAATATTTTTGGAACAGGTTACAGTTCATGTACATCTGTCAATGGAGTTGTAAAGAGGTATAGGTTTTTTGTTGCATCTGTTTGTTGTTATCTCCAAAAGTTCTAAATGAATTTCATTCAGATTTTCTGGAAGCATGGAAAGGGAGAACTGATTAAATTTTGGAGTGGATCCATGCACAATTAATGTCATTATATATCCAAAACACATAATATCGCCATTGTTTTCCCCTTGTCTGCAGAATATCTCCAAAAGTTCTAAATGATTCATGGGTGGAGTGGACAATAGGCAAAGGAAGAACTGCTTAAATTTTGGAGCGGATCCATGCACAATTACATCCCCAAAACATAATATTGCCAATTTTATTTTCCTGTCCGCAAGATATCTCCAAAAGTTCTAAATGAATTTCATTCAGATTTTCTAGTGGCGTTGACAGAGGTCATGCCCTCTCTGAGTGCTTAAAATAGACTTTGGTCAAATGTATAAACATTTGTAGTGCAACAACCAAATTTCAAAAAGTAGATGTGACTTTTTCGGATAAATGAATTTCTTTTTTATATGTTTCGGCTGATCCATTCTACAGCCTTCTTCAGGTATACTATCCAAATGTAATGGTAAGTAAAGCGTCCTTCTCTTAAGAGACAACTCCCAATGGAGTATACACACGGTGACAAAGACCCAGTTTCTGTTGCATGCATCAGCTTAGTGATCCTTGCAAGTTTAAGTCTGGTTGAGACCAGGACTTTATTTTTACAAGTTTTTATGACCACTCCCTTGGCAGGATGCAAATCCACCAAAGGGATACCTCCACCCTAATCACACAGCTTAGCTCAATTAGCTGCTGAGTGCACAGGAAAATTTGTTCTAATGAACAGTTTTCCACACTGCACTTATACCGGGAATTGGACCCAGAACCTTCTGCGTGTGAGGCAGACGTGCTAACCATTATACCATCTGAGTGGACAGAATGTAATGGTAGTAAACAGAAAATTTGTTTCTCTCCAATGGCAGAAACGCTTATAATGTAGGATTCGGGTGTTTTCCTTTCCTTGTTAGGGCCTGGATTTTCATACCTATGTGATAAGCGTTGCTGCCATTGGAGAGAAAAATAGATTTGTTTACCACAACTACATTCGGACAGTACACTTGAAGAAGGCTGTAGAATGGATCGCCAATATGTTGTGTTGACAACATAAACAACAAGAAGGCGTTCAATCATCCAAAAAACTTTTTGAATGTTAATGACGCTTGACCTCAAAACTATAGATATAATCTAGCTTGCAACCATTATTTCTTTTCTAGTGTGTAACTGAAGCTCCTCAAAGATGATTTGAAGATTTTCTTTTTGAAGATTTTAACTGATAGCCAAATGATCCACCACTTTACAGAAATATAAATCAGCTTCTGAAGTGGCCTGCCCCATGGCTGAGAATGTTGCAGATTTCCAATATTCCCAAGGCTAACCTGAGTGAACTAAGCAGCTGCTTAGGACATCCTGGCCACCAGAGGGCCCTCAAGAGAGCTTGAAAGTTTTATTTCAAAAGGCAATTGGGGGCCCCAAATCAAATTCTGTTTAGGGCTCCATAAAAGCTTTGGGTGAACCTGCAAATTGCCCACTGTTTGAATTTGAGTAAAAAGCCAGGATTTCAGATACTGATTTTCAAGACTATTTCCACTTAGAAGATCAACGCAACGCAATACAATCTACTGGACACCCAATTTCTTCCATTTTGGCCTTGTGCCGTAATAAGCTAAGCTTAGTAAATATCTTATAGAACAGGGGTAGGCAACCCACAGCCCGCGGGTCAGATCAAAGGATTTTGACTGACCCGCAAGCAAATATTTGGATACTATGCTTACTTTTTATGTTTTAAGAAGGTTTTGAGTCTTTTTAATAGATTCAAAAGATGCCTTGATTGAAATAAATTACTAATTGGCATCCATGGGTTAGAATGAACAATTTTCTAGCATGCGTTATACATTGATTTGTGGCAAAATATAACTAGATGTATTTAAAATGGATAATTCCCATATATCAAGCTCTTTGTGACGTCTATCTGGCCTACTGTCCATTCATTAATACAAGATCCAGTCTGCAGAGGCAAAAAGGTTGCTGACCCATGTTATAGAGCTAGGAATAAAGATTAACCTTGTAATTTTGTAGCAAATCTATTTTCTCTTTTGGACACATTTGACCGAATACTAATCTTACTAATTCGAGTCTTTTCTTTGTTCCTGTCCAACAATGTTAGAGAGATCCATGGATAAGGATATTGCAGGTCCTTGGCAATATATCAGCTCAACAGGCCAAACAAGAAACACAATCGAGGGCTGGTTTCACCAAAGTCCCGGTTTTCATTGCATGCGTCAGTTTAGTGATCCTTGCATGTTTGGTCGAGACCAGGACTTTATTATTACAAGTTTTTATGACCACCTCCTTGGCAGGATGCAAATCCACCGATGGGATACCTCCACCCTAATCACACAGCTTAGAGTGTACTCTACTAGCTGCCGAGTGCACAGGGAAATTTGTCCTGATGAAGAATTTTCCACACTCTTCACTCATACTGGGAATCGAACCGGAGACCTTCTGTGTGCGAGGCTAACCGGACCAATTGCTCACCATACGATAACCAAAAGTCAGCCATGTCATGGGCTATAAGCATTCTAACAATTTTTGTCCAGATAACAAGGACTAATTCAAAAAGAGAACAGTGTGCCAAAACCCCCAAGACTGTCCTCCATTTCAGTTGCTTTCTCTGCTGACTGGTTTAACAAGTGGCTTTCTTCTGGTTGCTCGACCATAAAGTCACAGGTTCTCAACCAAAGATTGGTAGATTCTACAAACTACATAAGTCAGACAATCTTTGAAGGGGAGGGGATGACATTCTGAAGTAGGGGAGGGGATGACATTCTGAAGTAGGGGAAGGGGAGAGAGAGAAAAACACCTTTCTGATGACCTGGGTAAACCTGAAGGAGACAGTGGTTTCTTTGCCTTCATTTGTGAACTGCAGTGTTAAGTATTTTTAGTTAGATTCATTTTCTATACAAGTTATCGCGAGTTGGCGCTCTTGAACTGTGGTGTCCAGTGACTATGAAAAGATGCGTCCGCCATCTTGTTCGCCAAAAAGTGTCATATTGACATGCAGGATCTCGTGGCTCACAATTGAAAGCAGATTCCCCAGTTTTCATGCTATTTGAGGCTGGCTCATTGCACCATTGGATTGATCAACAATCGGAAAATTCCCACGCACCTGGAGTATGAGGCTTTGTGAAGTGAATGTACACTTATTTCTATTGTGTTTCATAATCCATTGAGTAATTGTCATTGAGTATATTTCTTTTAAATGTTAAATCTGCATAAAATAATATCAGCTATTTACTTAGGTTGCTATATGATTATACAGGTATTACAACATATACATGTATGCAAGCTATTAATCAGTTACGGAATGAGGGCAGGGATAAGACAAAATTTTGAGCAGGTCTATTTATTTTCATAATAGAACTAACCAATTAAAACAGATCACCAAAAATGATGAACTCAATAAACTGGACATGTTTCTATTATATAAAACAACTGGCTCTGTCACTGTGCTTAGAAGAATCCATTGATGAAAAGGTTAGGTCATGACAAATCATAAAGGACATGTA
>VCCN01006073.1:219837-231667 GCA_006491835.1 Architeuthis dux | reverse complement strand
TTTGACGTATTATGTTGTTTTCAAAAGGAAATTGGAGAGAACCTGTTTTGATAACCACATCCGGGCGAGGCTGGTGTGTAGATGGAGAGTTTCCCTGTCTGTGTGTGTGTGTGTGTGGGTTTTGTAAGTGCCTAATGTCTTTGACCTTGGGTGTCAGGTTTTTGGCTGTGGTTTGGTGACCTCAGTGTGTTGGCCAGGGTGAGCATTCCAAGGGGGGTGGGGGTGTTTATGATTTGTGTGAATTTTTGTTATCAGTGGGAGCTATGGAATGTGTGTATGTGTGGTTTGATGATATTGTGTGAGGATGAGGGCTGTGTAAGTGAGTGTGCGTGTGTAAGTGTGTTGTTGAGATTAATATGTATGTGTGTGTGTGTGTCTTGGTGGTTTTATTTAGCGTAATTAACATTGTTCACCTGAGCATAGTTACACAATGTTTTAGCGGCCTTAACAACGAGCACACCTGTTACTCTGCATATAAAATATTCCTTACAATATTGTTCTATTCTATGAATATTGTGCTATGTTATAATCATTTTAAAATGATATTCAATCTTTATGTACAAAGACTTGTTTGCAGACAATATAGCTTGGCTCTATAGGTTAAGTCTTTATTTCATATTAGTGTTGCATTTCTAACATGAAGAATGGATCAGTCAAACAAAGATAATTCAAGTATTTTCTATATAGTTTTGAGAAGGGTCATTAATATTCAAATGTTTCTTCGGATGATTGAACTCCTTGTTATTTGTGTCGTGAACACATTTTACACCTGAAGAAGGCCGAAGAATGGATCGGCCGAAACGTCGTGTTCACAACACAAATAACAAGAAGGAGTTTAATCGTCCGAAGAACCATTTAAATAATTCAAGTAATTGCAACAAATATTTTATTTTTATAAGAAAACAGACGAGAAGAGAAAATTTCCTTTTGCTGTTAACTCTTAAATTCATGTGTCGCTTAATACTGTTCCTAATTGACACTGGAACTCTTCTGGAGGCGGAAATAAGATTTGTTAGAATCATTATGACAGAATTTTTTAAAATTCACCTAAAGCGGAAAGGAAGGTAACTTTGATCAGTAGCTATTCACCTTGATTTTAACAATTAACTTTTCTTATATGAATTTAATAGTTAATGTATAGCAGTTTGTATGCATTCACGGGTGTCTACTGGAGGGGGGGGGGTCATTTGCCCCACCCTTCCTGTTGACCTCTTCACTGAGGGCGAGGGATGTTGGAACCTTGGAATGTCAATAAACGATAATGGTGCAGTACAATTGTTTTATGTAACACCAACTTATTGTTCCCATGTAAAAATACTGTATTATTATTCGCGGGTGCTCACTCCATCGTGTCACCCCGGGGTCAGGTCCTGCATCTGTGCACCTGACACCTAGATAAAATGGCGGATGGAATGCCTATCGTGTAACAAGGTTGCCAGTAAGATATACTTTGAATAAACCCTTTTACCCCCAACCCCCCAGGAAAGTGGCAGCAGACGCCCATGTATGCAGTTTGTACGAAGCAGTCCAGTGAATATTGTCCACATTTATGAAAACTGTGGATTCAAGATGGATTCTTGTAGTGTTGATTGAATTGAGGCAATATAGTTAGGTACAAAATCAATGACGAGTAGAAGCTGGAGTGGGAGGTTGGTTTATTGAAGGGGGGGGGGAGCGCAAGCAATGAATGAAGTGAAGTGAATAGCCGAGGTTGGCCAGAGAGTGTAGTAATGCCAATCCTTAAGAAGAAAGGGAAAAAGAAAGAAAGTAAAACTAGCATTCCAAGGGAAATTATGAATCACTGCCACCCATATATGCTTCTTACCTCGTGAATTTAGTGGTGGGGCATTAAAAAAAAAAAAAGAAAATTTTCCCTGCTCATTGAGGGGAGTGTGTGTGCAAAATTTCAAGTTTCTACTATGAATGGTTAGGGCTGGGAGAAGTCCGGATAGATAGATACATATAAATGTTAGAACACATGAATAACCTAAATCCAGCAACAGTGTTTAAACCAGTCTGTTGTGGGTAGTGGTGATTAAAAAGTGTTTTTTATCAGCCTCCCCACAACGGCAAATTTGACACACGGTCGGATTAGGGTGGGGTCCTACACGTTCAAGAACGTGCAGGCAGGGGGGTGGGGTGGAGGTCCCAAATCCCCATGACTAGAGACCTGAGGGGAGAGAATCCCAAGTCCCTGTCACTGAGACAAATGCCATGAGGACCAGGATTGATACTACCCTGGAAAGCCAGTCCAGTGTGAGGTGAGTGCGAACGGAGACCTCACACTAACACCAGCACACTCGATTCACCCACGTGGGGCGACCGCAGAGGTCAACAACCCAACCGAAGTGCAATGGTCGGGCCTCGCTCTAGGAGATATTCCATTCCTCTGTGCCAGGTAAGTGTTTCAGTTTCTGTTCAGCTATTTATAACTGAAAGAGTGTGTGGCAACAGAACCAACCAATCACTCACTACTTCCAACTGGTTGATTGGAAACAGGCAGACAAAAAGATAATAGGGTCACTAGACAGAGAGACAGCAATGTTGCTGATTTATTGCTAGATTCAGCCCGTTTCTTGTTTTGGCAGTGCAAAAAGTGCTAGAATAGCTATTTTCGACCATTTTTAGTGTCATTTTGGCCATTTGTAAGAAATGGCCCATTTTTTGGTAGTGAAACTAACGCAAAAATATTTTTTGAGTTGGCAACAGAGAGAGAGAGAGGTGCTCAATAGCAAAAGAAACGGGTCTGGTTAATCACTCAATAGAAACCATCATATGACCAATGTCTTTTGGCAGCTTGCCGCGTTGGGAGTGATCAATTAAAAAGTTAAGTTACTTCTCTTGCCTTTTGTTGGGATGTGATCACTAAAAAAGTCTACCACTCTAATGTTAGGACATCCTTCTTAGAACAACTTCAAATAATTCTTCGGACGATTGAACTCCTTGTTGTTTGTGTTGTTAGCACAATGTTTTGGCCGATCCATTATTCGGCCTTCTTCAAAAATGTAAAATCCGAATGTGATGGGGCAAACAGAAATGGTTATAACATAGGTATGGAAATCCAGGCTCTAACAAAGAAAGGAAAACACCCGAATCCTACATTATAAGCATTTCTGTTTACCATTACATTCAGATAGTATACCTGAAGAAGGCCATAGAATGGATTGGCTGAAACGTATAAAGAACAAATTCAATTGTCCGAAAAACTCATCTACTTTTTGAAATTAGGTTGTTGCACTACAAATGTTTATACATTTTTGGTACAAACATTTGACCAAAGTCTGTTTTACTATTTTTGTGATGGAGAAACGGAAGTTTTTGAATTTCAAAGAACAAGGTGTTCAATCGTCCAAAGAACTATTTGAATATTAATGACCCTTCTCAAAACTATAGAAAATAACTTCAAGTAAGTTTTAGGTTGAGAAAACATCAATAGCTAAATGAAATAATCAGAAAACTACACAATAGAATCGTCAAGAAATGAGAATAAGGTTTTCATTATTTAATTAAGAATCACGCTAAGGAAAACCTTGCACTTTTTGGTAAAAACCTTTCTTTTTCTTTAGTACAATTTGTGAAAAAGTACAATTTGCGAAAAAGTTCCATTTATTGAAGAGTTCCACAATGGTTACAAGCAGTTTAATTTGAATCCTCTATAAAAGGAATGTAATAGTTAAACTAATCATGTACACATGACTATAGTTGAACTGTGCTTGTGATGGTATGTACCAATAACCTTAAGGACTTGGGGGGGGGGAATTCTTGAGGTAGACAAGAAATCAATGGAATCAGAGTGCCAATCTGCTGAGCATGCTCAGTAGCTGGATAGCCAGACCAACAAACACATCAGCCAATCAGCTGCAAGCAACCCCCTCCTCCACATCTCTCCAATAAACACACCACCACCAAAGAGATGCTGATCCTCGAGATGCAGCAGGGGGTGGAGAGGAAATGGAAGAGAGAGTGAGAGAATGGCTGGCTGGAGGTTTATGCAGCCAACAACACACAATCAATATTCCAACTGGCAGTTTCAGTGAATCACACACAACGGCTACAGACACTGAAGACTGTGTGGCTGATGATGCTGCTGCTTGCCAGTTCTTAAAAAAAACAAAAAAACAGCAACAATATTCAACGTTAAAGATAAACAAAGTTCAGAGAAATAAAAAAATAAATAGCAGTTTTGGAGTTTCATAAATTCTCTCAGTGTTCTTTTGTGGTAACTTGGCTTCTTCCACTTCAACTTAAGAATAAACAAGCCTGACTGCTGCAGGGCCAAACTCCACTCCTACTCCGACTGAAGATGATTACTGCAACTTTTGTATTTTATATACAACTAGGGCAGTGCCTGTTCCAAAGGTGCAGGTTTGGAAGGGGCCAGACTTTATGGTGTGTTTTCTGCCTATCGTACGAAACTACAGCTTCAAAGTATTTTGGTTACTTGTCTTCAGTGTTGCCAATTTTGATATTTTATATTGAAATTTAGATAACACTAAAGAGCAGAAGACAAGGGAGATAATTTATATAAACTATGAAGAAAGATCTATATCTTTTAATGTTTTATTTATTTTTAAAAGATTTCTCAAGAATGTCGTTAAACAAAAAAAACTGGCTTCAAAAAATTTTGGTTACTTCTCTTCAGTGTTGCCAATTTAGATATTTTAGATCTAAATTTAGAGCTATAATTTTAGATAAAAGATCTATAATCTGTAATTTTTAATTTATTTTTTATTATATTTCTCAAGAATCGATGATCCCAAAAATTCAAACTTGACGCTGCACTGTCTTGTGTGCTGACTAATATATCTGATGAATGTAATGGCCAGTTGTCGAGTAATTGCAGTGCATACATGCACGCAGAGATTTCTTCAATTGTTAGATGAATAAAAAATTATAAAAATATATATTTTTTAGTAGAAATGTATTTATTTATTAGAATGAAATAATCCCATGAGTATTTGTAACATAACTTTTCATAGATATGTAAGACTTGTCAGTTTGGCTCAGTAAGTAAGAGAGCCACCTACCATTTTCTGGGTCGTGATTTCAAATTTGAATCGTGAAAACGGTGCACAGGCAAAAAAGGCTGAGAACCACTGGTATAACAAGTAGCATTTTATAAATGTGGAAAAGAAAGGTTGAGAAAAGCATGTTATGTCTCAAACATTTATCATGAAGATAAGCCTTTATGCAATGTTCAAATTTCTTCTGATGAAGTCGCTCACAGCAACGAAATGCATCAAGGTATATGCCATGAAACAATATGTTTGAGCTGTAACACGCTTTTCTCAATCTTTCTTTTCCACATTGTCTAATCACATCTTCCATTCTGTCTGATTCCCTTACACACACACACACACACACACACATACAATTAGTGGCATTTTAAGTGTAAATCAGAATCACTAATTAAAAGGAAAATATTTAACCTGTTGAAAATTGTTTCCATCCTATTTGCAGACCTACCAAGTCTCCCGCATTTTGTTGATTATCTTGGTTTAAAATTATGTTAAGATAAGTTTTCAATACACTGAAATAGATGTTTTAGAGCTTCTAGAATTGAATATTTTTGGAGAATCCTCATAGACTGAATTACATTCATTTGAAAATCTTGAAACCAACCGTACTGTTTGTTATGAACAAATAAAAATTATATATGTGACATTTTAATTAAAAGGAAAATATTTAACATGTTGAAAATTGATATGATTTATAGACAAATTTATGTTGCAGTTAATACAGTATATTAAGGCATATAAGTCGCAATCGGAAATAAAGAGTAAGCCTTCAGAGAAAATCGAACTCACACCCTCATTCAATCAATAATAGTACATCTGAGGAAAGTCTTGAATTTTTTTTGTTCCTCTGAGCAGCAATGGGCAACGTGCCATGAAAAGTGTTAATTATGTACCTCCTTTTAGGAGAGTTCAGTTACCTATTTTTGGAGGAGAGCGTAAATGCCAATGCCAAGAGGTTTATTTTTATTAATTTCATCTTTCTACCTCGACCGAGGGGGGGGGGGGGGTTAGTCCACGTGAGGGAATAAGGATATTAGGTAAAAATAAAAGATTTTGTTGATTGATTTGTTTAGCGGCACATCAACCCTTGATGGGTCATTTAAATCAGTTTAAAACTCTTAAAGGTTTTGTTTTTTAAAAAAATAAGTCGTGAAAGAACAGGTAGCCCGTTTTGGGGGGGGAGGGGGTCTTACCCCTCTGCAGGGGGATGCAGTGGGCGTATTCTAGGTCCCCACGGACAGGGCTGTGAATGTTTTTGGCTAAAGAGTAGTGGGGATGGGTGACGCAAGATGGGGTATTAATGTGCAACCAAAGGTCGAAATTTTCATTACCAGTGTTGTACAATTATAAAATTAAATTGATTCTTATAATAAAGCTGCTTAATTATATACAATAACTAGCATTCCAAGGGGAATTATGAATCTCCACCACCTGTAGCAAAACTACAGACTGTTTAAATACAACAGACATCAAGGAATACTAGGATCCTCTTGTTTAAGTTCAAAGAAGAGGTAGCGTCTGGAGATTGGATCCACAGTGCTAAGACTTATTGATACACATGCTCAAGAGCAGAGGCCAAGTAAATCCAATTTCAGCCTAAGTTGTTGGAGAACACCAAATTTAAAAGACAAGAAAACAAAACAGATTTCATTTGCATTATAACAACTAGCTGAAAATACCCACCCTTTAGGTGGTTATACCCAGCTACGGTGTCGACTATAAATGAGTACACCCCTAATTTTCTTCTAAAGCAAACATAGCCGAATTTTATTATTTCTAGTGGAAAAAAAAAAAAACACAATCAAAACAGATATTGAAACTGTCGCCAAAAATATCTTTTCATAGGGGTGTACTAATTTTTGGACGGCAACATATTCATATGGTTTCAATCCTGTAGAGTTCGGTCATAAATAATACCTGATAACATCCGTTTTGATTGTGTAATGTTCCACTAGAAATAATAAAATCCTGCTACATTTGGTTGAGAAGGAAATTAACTTTCTATTAAAAAGAGGTAAAAAGCGGTAGGGGTGTACTTATTTACGGGTGATACTGTATGTCCATTGATAATTCAGTTTTTGTTTGTTTGCATATAACTACAGTATCGCACATAAATAAGTATATCCCTACCACTTTTGAATAGAAAGTTAATTGTCTTCTAAACCAAACATAGCAGGATTTTATTATTTCTAATTGAACATTACACAATCAAAATGGATATTAACAGGTATTATTTATGACCAAACTCTACAGCATTGAAACTGTTGCCAAAACTATGAATATGTTGTGGTCCAAAAATTAGTATGCCCCCATGAAAAAATATTTTTGCCAACAGAGTTTCAATGCTGTAGAGTTTGGTCATAAATAATACCTGTTAATATCCATTTTGATTGTGTAATGTTCAACTAGAAATAATAAAATCCTGCTATGTTTGGTTTAGAAGAAAATTAACTTTCTATTAAAAAATGGTATGCCTGTACTCATTTATAGGCACCACAGCATATGGAGCCTATGGCTGTAAAACCTCAAGAGTAATGATTCTCATGTGTTACTCCAGTATGTAGGATTAATATTGAGTAGCAATTATCAGACTTACCTCTGTTGATGACTGGGGATAATGTAGCCATTACCTAAATTGGTAGGTCCGCTTCTAAAAAAATAATTATAGCATTAAATAGTAACATTGTGAAGTCTTTGTGATAAAGTTTTGTTTATATCTTTTTAGAAGTGGACCATCAGATTTAAGTAGTGGAGTGCATAAAAGTATTTAAATTTTAGTTTTAAAATGTAAAAGATTATAGAAATAATAAAAACAAAATTGAACCCACATCAAAACAAATGTAGTTTATCGAAGACAAAAGAAATTGAATAATAATTTCGATTTGTTGTTAATATGTAAACACTTCAAAATTCTAAATGTTACTTTGTAAATAAAAAACTAAATGCAGGCACTACTTAAATTGGCAGGTCCGCTTCTAAAAAATAATTATATCATTATAATTACATTGTAAATCTAAAATATAAAAAAGAAATTTTATTATAAGAATTCATTTAATTATTGTTTTATTATATATGAAATCAAATAATGGATAATTTTATATCCAACAGAAAATGATAATTATAGTGACATTTATTAGTTGAGAACCTATTTGCCCAGCGCTGGTGTGAGCGACTGCTAAATGAGCGGCCTAAATCATAAATGTGAATAAAGAAACGAACTGCATATAAGGTAGTTTTCAGGGTGGAGACGAGTTTGATCCTTGCATGGAGTTTGTTTCTTTATTCACATTTACGATTTAGGCCGCATGTTTAGCAGTTGCTCACACCGGTGCCGGGCAAATATAGGTTCTCAACTAATATATATGCAACAATCCTTTATTTATGCATGTCTGGTTAAATATGACGGACAAAGAACATCTTGTTTCCGTACAAGAGAACGTGTGTTTGGATCCATGGAATGTAGTGTTTGTCCAAAAACATAACATTAACACGCTATATCAATACACTGATTAAATAATTGAGGAATCATCAAATCATTGAAAATGGCTAATTGTTTAGCTGAAAGCGCTCGCTATGATAACACTTTTGGACAACTATTACACTTCATGGATCCAAACATACGTTCTCTTGTACAGAAACAAGAAAAATTTAATAAAAAATTAACAAGATATTCCTTGCCTGTCGTATTTAACCACACACACACACACACACACACACACACACAAAGTGAATGTAAAAAAATTGAATAATTTTTGCAATCTGTACTTTAAAATTATAAAGATTAGTTTTGTTTAGTTTTAATAGGGAACAGGTCACTCAATAGAAAGCGTCATGTGAGCAATGTCTTTTAGCAGCATGTTGGGGATGATCAATTAGAGAATTGGAAAAAAGTGTGACCAATGAATAAGTTACTTCTCTCGCCTTTTGTTAGTGGGGGCTACAATTTGCAATGTAAGTTTATGCTAAATTGATCCCTTAGTTTGTGTCACAATTGATAAATGACAATTTTAGCCCTACAATTTAGTGCAAAAACTGCTAAATTGGCACGTTTCTTGTTTTGGCAGTGCAAAACAGTGTTATTCATTGATTTGTAGCAAAAGATGTAATTAAATGGATGATTCTCATATTTCAAGCTTTTTCATGTCATGTTATGTTATGTGATCCACCGTCCACTCCTTAATATGCAGTCCGGCCCACAGAAGCACAAATGTTGCCGACTGGACTATAGCAGTGGTATTGAAACTTTGAAAATCGAGGACCCCTTCTATAAAAGGAAATATTCTGGTGGCCCCTATTTTCAGCATTTAGTTTTTAGACTAATCAACGAAATACAATAATAAATATTTTTTTACCTTTAAAAATCATATTTATTCTAAATGGATTACATTTATTTGAATTCTAATATATGGTACTACTGGTCTGTGTACAATAAGTGCGATGGATGATGTTTCTCTGCCACAAGGTTGACAATGTCACGTTTAGAGGGAACCCTGCTGTGGACACCCCTAGCATTATTTGTCCATGGACCCTGGTTTCGAAACCACTGTACTAGAGAATGAACCTAGATTTCATTTTGGGCTCAAGAAAAGGATGGATAAAATCTGAAAATGTTTCAAAGATAGTTTTTGGACTAAAAAGATGAGATTTAGTGATGTACTGGAATATCAATCCGGTCGGATATCTGGCACCAGATTCACAAAAAATTATCATTGCCACCAGTTTCAAACTTTAGCCAAACAATATTTTTTAACAGACATGGATTTTAATTTTTTACTTTGGAATCTGACGAATCCTGAGCATGCTAATGGTAATCACCTCCCGACCAGCTGACCAAGATATCCTGTGCAACTTCTCCCAGGACGATACCCGAGCATGCCACAAGGAACCCCGAAGAGCCGTGGTTCTCTGAACTTTGAGGCCATGGCGGTTTTGAAGAAAAGATACTACACTTTGATCTTAGCCAAAAGGCCGCCAGTGAAAGAGAGCTTTTCGTAGATAACACAACTGCTAAATACAAAGTTTTTCGTTTTTCTAGCAGAACTTTACTCCCTATACCTCCCTGATGTTACTATATGTAACCATATGGCCCAGTTTCCCCTATTTACCATCATCAACAAGAGAAAAGGATGCGACGCAAGGTCATTTTTAATGTGAAGTTACCACACATGTGAATGTGTGCAAAGTATAAAATACAAATCGTTAAGTCCAAAACGGTAGTAAAAAAATTAGTATTTTTTCATAAATATTCTTCAACTTCAGATTTTTTTTATTTTTATAATTATAAAAAATAAAAAAAAAATAGAAATGTACAAATCCGGAATCAGCAAATTTCTCCCCCTGGGGGTAAGGGGTAAATTTACCCCAGGTTGGGAACCCCTGACCTATGCAATGCTTATTAAATGCTGTAGGTAGGCTGTCATGAGACAAGAACAAAAGGCATGGGAATGACATGCTGTCTGCAGCTGACGACAACAATCAAAGGTTATGATTGCAGGCCACTGAACTGGTTGGTGAGAAAAGGGTGGAACATATAAAGCAAAACTAAAAGCAGGTCTGGTTAGGCACTCAGTAGAAACTGTCACGTCTTTTGGCAGCATGCCGTGTTGGGGGTGAACAATTAAAATATTGGAAGAAAAAAAAGGGGGGGGGTGATCAATCAATAAGTTTCTTCACTGGCAAACAGAAAGAAGGCGAGAGATCACTAACAAGAAAAAACAAGCGTGAATGCTGCCGGACACAAACTAAGGCCTCAATTTAACATAAACTTAAATTCCAAATTGAAAGCGCCATTAAAAATATATTTAAGCGGGGAATTTTTAACCCCCCCCTGCCCCCTCAAAAAACCTTTTTTGTAGACATAAGTAGATGTTGAAAATTTCAACCCTCTAGCTTCATTGGTGTGGCTTGTACGCATGATACATACACAGCCAGCCAGACCAACTTGAAAACTGAAGAAACCTATTTTGACAGTTTTAGGATCAATTTAAAACCAAACAAAATAAAGACACTTTTTTTTATATTATACATTTTTTTGTAGACATAAGGAGCAGATGTTGAAAATTTCAGGCCTGTTCGCATGATAGATACATAGCCAGCCAAACCAACTTAAAAACTGAAGAAACCTATGTTGACAGTTACTAACAGGAGTTGAGCAGACACCATACAAACTAGGCCTTCAGGTACCAAATTGCTCTACAACAACAACATATATGTCGCACACGTTTATACAAGTCTGCTGTTTCCCTTCCTGGCTCTGACGGACGACGAATAGCATTGCAAGGCTTGCAGCGCAGACAAAGGAGCTTAAAGATTAGGACAAGGTCAGGTGGCTGTCCTCAGACTACCCATCAGATTTAAATACTAGTGAAGAAGAAGAAGAAGAAGAAGAAGAAGAAGAAGAAGAAGTCTTCTTCACTACTTGTTGATGACTAAAGTTTAAAAACAAATGAAGGCAACCCGAGAAATAGACAAATTTTGAACAAATCTATCAACTAGTTATATAAAGATATTTTCTATAGTTTTGAGAAGGGTCATTAATATTCAGAGTGTCAAGTTCATAGGGTTTGAACAGACTAATAGGATCCACTAGAGGTAAATACGATGCATAAAAAGTCGACTTATATGCTGGTATCTACTGTCCGAATTGTCCGAAGAACCATTTGAATAGTTATATAAAGCTATACCATAACAAATCGGCTGCTTGTGTTCACAATCACTACGGTATATACCAGCATATAAGTCGACTTTTTATGCATGGTATTTACCTCTAGTAGATCCTATGAACTTGACACTCTGATGGACACAATGCTGCC
>VCCN01006073.1:207189-219737 GCA_006491835.1 Architeuthis dux | reverse complement strand
CACACACACACACACTTGGCTGGCTATGGTGGCATTGGTTGGTAGCAAAGCCAGGTTAGGAATTTCAAATTTTAAGGTATTAAGAGGTTGGTGCTACACAATCTCCTCTTCAGTTATTCTATACTCAGATAAGTGAATAACTTAAACCCAGCAACAGTGTTTAAACCGGTCTGTTGTGGGTAGCTGTGATTAATAGAAAGGACAAGTTTTCTATGTTTAGCTCATCTTGTTGAACCAAGAGAATTGAAAACAAGTCTTACAACCAGTTTGACCCCAACTCTTCCCCCACCTCCTCCCTCCCATTGAAGCCTTTGTTTTGTGGCATTGAAAGAAAGGGGTTTGAAGCATTCAACAGAGAAAACCATTTCTTTTCATCACAACCATGTATACCTTGAATTAATTAGGTTAATACCCAACAAAATTTTCCATACTGTTCAAAACCACTGTTCAAGGTATAATTTAATGTGTTTGTACAGCAATACCATAACCGTACTACATCAAAACCAGTACTAATCAAGGTATTGCTGTAAAATATTAATTTTTGTCTAATACAGGTATACTTTGATTAGAGCGGTTAATTTGTAAAATTTTCCGTACTGTTCAAAACCACATGGTCTTATTATAATTTAATGTGTTTTTGTTTTCAGCTTATACTTAGTTACATTAATTTGTACAGCAATACTGTAACCTTACTACATCAAAACCAGCAGTGATCAAAACTGCACTGTTCAAGGTATTCCTGTACAATTTTTTTCGGCTGTCTTGCTTGCTTACTTTCTCCAACAGGTCACACAATGCTGATGGTACTACAACTAGTAGCAGTAGTAATAATAGCAATGTGACTTAGTCACTTTCAATACTATGTCTAGCGGCACAGAAGAACATCAAGGTCAGAGAAGCTCTATTCAAGAAATGGAGAACAAAATTAAACTATACTTGCACATCCGCATAATTATCAAACTTCAGTCCAAGTCTGGAGTTGACTTTGTTTTTCTACCGTAACAACAAGAACAATTCTCACCAAATTTAGGGGAGTAAACTCTTCATGATTTGTCTGTGCTATCATGTTAAACCAAACCGATATGTAAAATTAACATTTCCCTACCGTAATTTGAAATCACTATCAATTGATTGGTAGCCAGCTCTCTTACCAACTGAGCTAAACGGAAAAAGTCTTACATATATACAAATCTATTATATATATATATATATATAATAAAAAAGTTGCAGTAATCATTTTCAGTTGGAATAGAAGATGAAGTGGTGTTTGACCCTGCAGCAGCCAGGCTTGTTATAAAGTAAGATTTAAAATTCCAAACTTTGAGACCGAATTTTTCTGTCAACTCTGGGAAAAAACATCTACTCCTTATTATGTCTACAAAATACCTATTTATTTTGTTTTTTAAAAATTCCACCCATAAATAGGTTTTTAGTGTGGGGTTCAATTTGCAATGTAAGTCTTTGCTAAATTGATCCCTTAGTTTTTGTCCAGCAGCATTCACATGTTTTTTTTTTTGTTGAAAATCAGACTTTTTTTTAGTGATCACTAAACAACAAAATGTCCACTTGAATGGTTAGCATGTCTGCCTCACACGCAGAAAGTTTGATTCCCGGTAGGAGTGAAGAGTGTGGAAAATTCTTCATTAGGAAAAATTTCCCTGTGCACTCAGCAGCTAATTGAGTACACTCTAAGCTGTGTGAGATTAAGGTGGAGGTATCCCTTCGGTGGACTTGCATCCTGCCAAGTGGGTGGTTATAAAAACTTGTAGGAATAAAGTCCTGGTCTCGACCAGACTCAAAACTTGCAAGGATCACTAAGCTGATGCATGCAACAGAAACCGGGTCTTCATCACTGGCCTCCATTGGGAGTTGTCTCAAGAGACGGACGCTTTACCTTTTTTACCTAACAAAAGGTAAGTGAAGTAACTTATGCATTGATCACACCCTTTAGGGGAGTAAACTCATGGTTTGTCTGTGCTGTTATGTTGAAACCCCATCCCAAGACAGCATGCTGCCAAAAGACATTGATAACGTGATGGTTTCTATTGAGTGACTAACCAGACAGGTTGCTATTAGAAAAAAGTCAAACAAAAAGCCGATTTGTCACGACACGTTAGGATCTCAGTTTATTTACTTGTCCAAGCAAGATTAACCCTTTCCTCAACAAAAGTCTGACTGCAGAATTAAGCTACGCATTTACAATCGGTCAACAACTGGGTTTCGTCAAATCTGCGATCCTTTCAGTTGGTGATGTACCGGAATATCAATCTGGTTGAATATCTAGCGCCAGATTCCAAAGTAAAAATTTTAAATCCATGACTGTTAAAAAATATTGGGCTGCTAAAATTTAAAAAACTGGTGGCAGTGATAATTTTTTGTGAATCCCGGACGGGATATCTGACCGGATTGATATTCCGGTACATGACTACTTTCAGTCAAATCACTGACGATTTTATCGCTGACCAACTGCAACATAAGTGTTCTTCCGACTGGAACGTAAGGATAGAAATGGTTCTAGTTTCTACAATCTAGTCAATCAAAAGCGAGTATCAATTTAATGTCACTTCCTATTGACCTTTTCAAATAAATAAAAATAAAATAATTCAATACATTATTTTCAGGAAAATTTAGATGTTTCTATATTATTTTTGCCTCAGTTTTGGATGTAAAACTATCACATATTGATGTCTTTTCAATAATGAAAGTTATGATAAAAGTAAACTTTAAATTATAAAATTGCTAATAAATAGTTTTGTATTAAAATAAATTATTGTTTCCTTTGTAGTTTTGTCAGAAATTTATTGTGCGTTAAGTATATCTAAAATATTGTTTGATGAATGGGTACACAGGGAGAAAATGTTTTTGTTAGTTGATTAAAAAATTGGTTGTATGAGGGAGGGTGGTAAATAAGGTATTATGGATTGGAAAGTACCAAAAATTACTTACTAAAAGATTTTTTCTATTAATTTCTAATATTTGACTTTAACCACTTTTTTGTAAAAAAAAAAAAAGGGATTGTCCATGGTCATTTTGGCAACTGCAAAGTCTAAATAAAAGTCACACCACATAAGCCTTTTAAAGAATCAGAAACATGCAACGTGAGCCAACAGTTTAAGGCCTAACTAGAATAAATCCGAATTGAACATTCTTTGCAAAATTGTAATGAAAACAGTGTTAATCCAAGAGAAACATAATACGGAGGCCAGCTGTCACCTCAGAGAATGGAGACTGCAGCAGCCAAGAGTTGAACTAGTTGAAAGAGCCAAGAACTATATAGTGTCGCCCATAAATGAGTACACACCTAATATTTTTTGATAGAAAGTTAATTGTTTTTTAAACCAAACATAGCAGGATTTTATTATTTCTAGTGGAACATTGCACAATAAAAAGGTCAATAGGCCTTGTAGTTTTATCGTGAAAGAGCACGGGCAAACAAATAAAAGACTCAAATATTAGTACAGATACAGTACCGCCCATAAATAAGTACACCCTTAAGAAATATACAGTACCACCCATAAATGAGTACAACCCTAACACTTTTTTATAGAAAGTTAATTTTCTTCTAAACCAAAACATAGCAGGATTATATTATTTCTAGCGGAACATTACACAACCAAAATAGATATTATCAGGTATTTATTTATGACCAAACTCTACAGCATTGAAACTGTTGCCAAAAATATGAATATGTTGCCGACCAAAAATGAGTACACCCTATGAAAAAAGTTGATTTAAAATCAATAGTTTGGTCTACATCTATAAAGATTATGTGTTAAGAATATTTTGAAATTCAAGATAATCTTGAGTACTAATCTTAAAATGAACACTTAATTCAAACTAGCATTGTTATAAACTGTAGGGTTGGCTCATAAGGAATATACATATATGGGGGAGGGGGTTACCTATTTTATATTTATACTAGGGGTAGAGGTTTTGGATTTTAGCTAATAGCTACAAATTGAGTTGGTGAAACTCATTAACTTACCCAGTGGAAGGAAATATAGTTTTGAAAATAACTGGCACAGAATAACACTCCATACTACAGGTGTCCCACGTTGGGGTCCAAAAAAGCCAACCGCGTTACAACCAAGCCACAATAAAATTTAGCCATATTGGAGCTAGATTAATATTTCAGGGTCCACCATCCAGCCGCACTATAACGAACCATGTTGTAATGAGGGGTGGGGAGGCCCGTAGTAAGCAAGGACAAGCAAAGATATGACAAGCCTGGAAATGCTGGCATAAGAAATGGTTGCCATCAAAAACAATAGATATTTTTTGGAAGTGATTGAAATCTTTTTATAAAGTTGATTATTAGAAACCGTGTCACCAAAACCGTAAACACAGGTTTCTTCAGTTTTTAAGGTGGTCCGGCCAGCAGGCTGGCTATGTACGTATCACGCGTACATACTGCACCGATGGAGCTAGAGAGCTGAAAATTTAAACATTTACTCTTTATTATGTCTAGATTTTTTGAACTCAACTCAAATGCCTGTCTGTTCGTAAAAGGTACACAAATCAAAAGTCTAATATCAGAAGGCAGGCAGCAGATCCGAGGAAGTGGAACATATAAACCTTTTGATGCCTTTCTTAACTAAGGTTTTCTTAAAACATATTCACCAGGTACTTACGTAAGTTGTCAGAAGATAGAAAAATAATCAAAAAGGAAATTATTATTGTAAAAGTTCTGGTAATAATGTCTGTATGTGTATGCTAACCAACCAAAAGAATGCAATGTGTTGCTAGAGAAGGTAACAGTTTGCAAAGTGAAAATGCAGCACCTTCTGCATCTCTAGATGTAGAAGAGTTCATCTTACGGCAAGTAAATTAATCGTTGTTGGGCAGCTTTCCAGGCGGTTTTGTTGGTTTGCCATCATTTGTCCAGCATCCAAGAGGGTTTTGGCTGTCATAGCAACCATCCCTGTCTGGATGGACAGAGAGAGAAAGATAAGAGATACTCCATTCTCCTTCCTTATATCAGATAGACGGCTAAAAGAAAGGAACGTGCCAAATGACTTTTGAATAACTTCAACAAAATCCTCAGTCCAAACCACTCTGAAAGATCTACCAACAATCATTTACACAATAATAACAATTATACTAACTAGCATTCCAAGGAAAATTATGAATCACCACCACCCATATATGCTGTGTTGGTGGTGATCAATTAAAATGTTGGAAAAAGGGGTGATCAATGAATAAGTTACTTCTCTCGCCTTTTGTTGGGCTGTGATCACAAAAAAAACAAAAAACGGTCTGAATTTTCAGAAAACAAAGAGGCACAAACTAAGGGACCAATTTAGCATAAAGTTACATTGCATATTGAATGCCCCACTAAAAGCCTGAATTCGGCACTAAATGACCCACCAAGGGTTGATGTGCCGTTAAACAAAACAATCAACCAATAAGAATTTTTAACCACTAGTCTATCCATGCCATCAAAAATGATGGCATATATTAAATACATGGTTATAAGTAAGTAAAACGTCCTGTCTCTTAAGAGACTCCCACCCAATAGAGTATATACCCTGTGACGAAGACCCGGTTACATGCGTCAGCTTAGTGATCCTTGCAAGTTTCAAGTTTGGTCAAGACCCTTGGCAGGATGCAGGTCCACCGAAGGGATATCTCCACCCTAATCTCACAGCTTAGAGTGTTCTCAATTAGCTGCTGAGTGCACAGGGAAATTTGACTTAATGAAGAGTTTTCCACACTCTTCACTCATACGAGGAATTAAACCCAGGACCTTCTGCATGTTGACGCAGACGAACGGACATAAATATATGATACACATTGTATTTTTGTTGTATTCTATCTGAATTCTGTTGGGTGTTACGTTCCCAAGTCCGACAACATCAGTTAACAAGTCCGACACAAAGTCAGTTTTCACTAGTCGACACACAGACAGAGTTCACAAGTTTCACACCTCAAGGGAATACTGTCCACTTTGCTAGGATTTGGAATTGATCCCCCCACTGTTTTACGCAGGTGATTTATAGCCTGCATAGTTATGCGACTTCTCGGTCTGGTATAAACTAAGAGTAGGGGGTGATACCCAACAATTATATATACGTGGACATTAGAGATCTGCATTGTTCTGTTGACCACAAACGGATTCTTATTATTGTTTGTTTTAATTACTTTTTCTTTAAATTCATGTCATCAGAACATAAAATTTACTACGTCTGTTGCGTCCCTTAGTGTAACAGAGTACAAACACACGTTGCTAATTATTATGAGTGTTGATTCAAATCGTGAAATTTCATTATGCACATTTTATTTTGTGACTACATGTTTAAGTACATTTTATTACGTCCCTCCATGTTTAAGCACATTTTATTTTGTCCCCAAATGTTTCGGCACATTTTATTTCATCACTACATGTTTAGGCACATTTTATTGACAAGCAAACAAACTTGGTGAGTATGAAGCTGACTGTATTTATGAATGTTGTTTGCTGCAAAGAAAAATTTCCCTGCACAAACAATGAGTGAACAGCACATTCCTTCTTCAAAGTAGGACAGGTCAAGTGAAAAATAGGTACAAATCTCTGAGGTAACAGAATGTATGGAAAGTTTTGTGTGCATTGACACTATCAGTCACGATAAGTAACTGTCCAATAGAAATAATAGCTCTCCTCTATGCGCCAAGGATTGCTTTAAGGATTGTCACAAACCTGCACAATCTACAGAGGCACAAGGATTGAGGAGCACTTTTAATACTCACACAATTAACATTTAATGTTAACATCATTCAACAAGTTGGAGAGGTATATGTATTCAGTCGTGTCTGTCTGGCTGGCTGTTCAGATGATAGATTGTCAGTCCCGTCACGTTAAGCCAAACTGATATATAAAATTAACATTTCCCTACTGGAATTTGAAATTGCGACCAAGTGATTAGTAGGTAGCTCTCTTACCGACTGAGCCAAACTGACAAGTCGTACATATCTACAAAATGTATGTTATAATTTTGTATCTATACACATAAAAGCCAAATATGCAAAGGAGTATGTTTATTTGGTTGGTTGTATGATGGGTTGTTTGTAGTGTCTGCTAGCTGTGATCCTACAACTCATAATGGACTGGTCCAAATGAGAAATTGTACAACGAATAATAGAATTAAAGGGTGGAAAAATGAGACAGGCCGTTCCCATATCAAAGAAGTACACAGACCAAAATCAACAGACAATCTGTGTGTCAATGCAATGCAGAACGCATCAAAGAGACTGTCTCTTTTCACTTTCGTTCGGCTTCTTTGATGTTGCCTACAGTGAGCAAACAGTTGGAAGTGGGAAGCAACTGATAGATACTTGCAGACATTTCTGGCCAAAAACTAGCTAAAATGGCCAAATGCAAATACTCTCAGTATAACAAAAGAAAAAAGAAAGTCAAAATGGGTCAAAGTTTAAATATGGCCAAACAAAAAAGTTCATGGCCAAATGCAAGTTTTGTGATATCAATTCAAAAAGCAATCAGTGCAGATTTAATTGAGTGGTATGCAAGGAACTAGCCACAGTATGAAGTGGTATGGGATCAACTTTACATTGTCGAATCGAAAAGGGGCACATTTTGCATCAACACCAGATTGTCTGAAGCTACTTACATTCGATAAAGTATTGGTTATTTTTTTTTTTAACAAACAAATTTTCGAAGTTACTAAGATACTTTCTCCCGGAAAATAAAAAGTATTTTTTGTGCTTTCAATCCAACTATTCTTCACAAAACTAGGATTTGGCTTTCAATTTTACAGTCATTCAGTAACTGTCATCTTAGCGTAATAAAAAAATAGAAAAAGAAGGTTGTAAGTAACTTTGAACATTTCCTGTTTCGAGGTAAAATTTGGCCGATTGAACTCCTTGTTAACACAATGTTTTGGATGATCCATTCTACGGCTTTCTTCAGGTGTAATATCAGAATGTGATGGGGGTAAACAGAAGTTTTTACTCCAGTAGAGGCAACGCTTATAACGTGGGAATCGAGAGTGAGCCTGCTTTGTGACGTGAAGTTTACAAATAATCGTATTTACGATGTCATCACCTGTAAATGTGGAAAGATCTAGACAGGCCGCTCCCTCAAAGCCAGGCTTGAGGAGCACAGAAAAGCCATAATCAAAGGCGAGATAGAAAAATCTGGAATGGCTGACCATATCTGGAGGGAGAATGGCGATCAATTCCTCTCTGGGAGGAAGTCCGGATTATTGACAGAGAACACTGTTGGAAACAGGAAAATCAAAGAGGCAGCACATATCAACAGGTCGACTGAATGTATTAGGCAGACAAGTGTGGAGTTCAACCCGATGTGGCTTCCGCTACTCAACAGCGACAAAGTCCAAACTTGACATGGCAATGATAAAAAAAAAACCAAAAAAAAACCACTCGAATCCTACATTATAAACATTGCTTCCATTGGAGTAAAACTTCTGTTTACTACCATCACATTCTGATATTACACCTGAGGAAGGCCGAAGAATGGATTGGCTGAAACTGTGTGTTGACAACATAAACAACAAGGAGGTGTTCAATTGTCTGAAACAGTCTTTGAATATTAATGACCCTTCTCAAAACTATAGAAGAGAAAAGATTCATGTAATAGAAATGCTGGCCCCCTCGCCAGCAAAAGAAATTGGCTCCAGATAGATAGATGTAATTTTTTGATGTAAGATCTTGAAATTGTTTTATTATAAAAGTGCTCAATACACAAAGGGGTAGAGCTGAAATATAAATGTGTTAAAACATGGCTCATACAGAGTTTAAACTTTGTTTCACTGTCTTAGATCTTGAGTTTAAACTCTGTATGAGCCATGTTTTAACACACATTATACATATATATCAGATCATGGATAATTTTATATCCAACTGAATATGGTGAACGACTGCTAAACGTATTTGTAAATGTAAATAAAGAAACAAGCGATTGAACCCGCATCCACCTTGGAAGCAACATTATATGCAGGTTCTGCTCTTCCCACGGAGCTAACGATGCTTTCATGAGACGCAGGAGTTTTTTTTACTGTACACTTTGCCAGCCCATCTACTCACACATTCGTATTTAGCACAAATATAATGCGGTCCTGTGTGCCGACAGTATGAAATCAAATAATAGATAATTTTATATCTGATAGAATATAATAATTATAAAGACATTTAATTAATTTGCTCAGTGCCGGTGTGAATGACTGCTAAACAAGCGGCTTAAATCATAAATGTAAAATGGTAAAAAAACTCCTAGCGGTGATTAACTAAACCTAGCAATAAACCAGTGTTGTGGGTAGCGGTAAGCTTACAAAATTAATATGAATAGACAACAAAGGGAAACTGAAACTCAAAACAGTTGCCAAAAAAGTAAATACTCAGTGTTGGGGGTGATCAATGAATAAGTTACTTCTCTCGCCTCTTGATCCACTGGTATGGCCTGTCCGCCAGACCGGCTTAAACACTGAAGAAACCTATGTTGATGGTTTCTAATAAAAAAAATATAACAATTTGAATAAAAATAATCGAACTGATTCGACCGATAGAATAAAACGAGAAAATAAGACGGAATTGAATTAAAATGTGGCTATGATGCATTAAAACCAGGGGGGGGGTTCTTTTAAGATGTTTTTTAAAAAAAAATTTGGGAGGATTCAAAAAGGTATCTGCTTAAAGGATAGCAGCTAATTGATGAGGATGGAGTTTTACTTTGTGGGGCTTGAAGGGGGGATGGGGGTGGTGATTTGAGGGGCTTGAAGGAATTTGAAATGGAAGAATGGAAAATAGAATTATCAAATTTTGAAACGAAAATAAAATTTGACGAATTCTTCGACAAAGTAGAGTTTTTTTCTTTCCTCGTGCAAATCGAAGACAACAATGAAACATGAATATGAAAGGGATTTTATACATTCAGGTAGGAGGGGAAGAAGGAGGAGGAAGAAGAAGAAGAAAAAAGAAAGAAATTGAAAATTTTTATTTTTCATGAAGACTGGGAAGAAAAAGAGAGATTATATGTGAACGCCGTTGCGTTGTTTTTAAGGATTGGAGGGAGAGTTGCACATGGTAGACAGAGGGAGAGGGAATGAGAAGTACGAGGATAGTAGAGAGAGGGGGAATGAGTAGAAGTAGGGGGAATGTGAAGTGGGGAAAACAGCAGATGGGGGCGGGGAGAAAATTAGGAAGTAGAGTGGGGGAAGGGGAGGAAAGTAAATGGGGTGGGTGTAGGAAGGGAAGAAAATTAGGAAGTAGAGTGCGGGCGGGGAGGGGGAAGTGTAGGAAAGGGATTGAGAGTGATAAGGGCGTTGGGGGAGGGGGATGGACTAGAGGAGGGAATAGGGGGATTAGGAAAAGACTTGAAAGTAGGTTGGGCAGGTAAAGGGGGGAGAGAGAGAGAGAGAGAGGGTGAGAGGTTGGATGAGGTTTGATGAAGAAGTTGGCCAGGTTCCAATGGTAGCAGTATTCCATGGAGTTCAAGAAGAAGGGGTCTCTCCCAGGGTTGCCAGATAGCTGAACACGGTTATGGCCAAAAACAAGTCAAAAATGGCCAAATGCCAAAATTGTTTATAAAAGCAATTATTTTATTATTTATTTTTATTAGATGAAGAAAAAATAATACTACTATTTACCTTCATCTTAATGGAGGTAAATAGTAGTATTAATAAACCCAATAATAATGATTGTATATAAAACATTGCAATACTGAAGTAGACACCAAAAATAAGGATTTATTAAAAAAATAATACTGCAACAAAGTCAAAACGGCCAAATGCCAAAATTGTTTATAAAACATTGCAATACTGAAGTACACACGAAAAATAAGAATATATTAAAAATACTATTCCAACAAAGTCAAAATAGCCAAAAATTTTAATATAACCCAACCAAAAAGTTCATGGACAAATGCTATTAAAAAAAGGCCAGATTTGTAAAATTTGGCCATAAAAAGGCCAGAACGGCAACTCAGGTCTCTGCTCGGCAAGGTTGTCATGTGACTACTACTGCTACCACTCCATCTCCTACCAGTACAACCAGGGCTAGAGCACCAACCCTCCACTCTTACTCTTGTCGACTACCCCTTCCCCAAACCAACCATCGTACTTCCACAACTTCACTTGGCCTTACATACATGAGGCAAGAAGAGGCAGGCGGAAAAACATAGAATTTCAAGTATCTGGCACAACATCATCTTCAGAAAATATAAACAAAGTCACAAACAAGCAACAGAGTAAGAAGGGTTTGCTGCAATACAGGAATACCTTGAATAGTGCAGTTTTGATGTAGTATGGTTAAGGTATTGCGGTACACATTAATGTAACTAAGCTGAGAACAAAAACACATTAAATTATTTAAGACCTTGAACAGTGCAGTTTTGATGTAGTACGGTTATGGTATTGCTGTACAAATTATTGTAACCAAGTATAACATGATAAAACTATTAAATTATTATAAGACCTTGGTTTTGATGTAGTAAGGTTAAGGTATTGTTGTAGAAATTAATGTAACTAAGTATAAACGGAAAACAAAACCACATTAAATTATAATAAGACCTTGAATAGTGCAGTTTTGATGTAGTATGGTTAAGGTATTGCAGTACAAATTAATGTAACTAAGTATAAACTGAAAAGAAAACCACATTAAATTATAATAAGACCTTGAAGAGTGTGGAAAATTTTGCTGCAATAATCTGTTCAGGCATCACTAGCAACAAACATGAAATAAGACAAGCCTGGCCACTGCAGGGTCAAACTCCACTCCAACTTCTATTCCGACTGAAGATGATTACTGCAACTTTTGTATTGTATATATGATAAATAAAAGATTATAAAAATATATTTTTTTTGTATAAATTTATTTATTTATTAGAATGAAATAAGCCTGTGCGTATGATACATTTTCGTGAATATCCAAGACTTGTCAATTTAGCTCAGTCAGTAAGACAGTTGGCTACCGATCACTTGGTCAGGAGTTCAAAATCATGATAGGGGAATAGGGATTTCACACATTGGTTTATACCTCTAATTTTGTTCTTATGGTAGGAAAAATCAACTTTGTCCTGAAGTTTGAGAAAATTAGAGGACTATTCAAGTTGTTAATACAGATGCTGATCGCAAAGCACAACTAAAATAATTTTGTTGTAATATTTATATTATATAGCAACATATTCATATTTTTGGCAACAGAGTTTAAATGGTGTAGAGTTTGGTCATAAATAATACCTGATAGATATTTTGATTGTGTATTGTTCCACTAGAAATAATAAAATCCTGCTATGTTTAGTTTAGAAGAAAATTAGGGGTGTACTCATTTATGGTCCACACTGTAATGGAAGAATGCTCCTGAGTTTTACATGTTCTAAGTTATAACAATAAACTATGAAAATGGAAAATATTTTCAATTTCAGCGTTCTAGACATTATAAATATTAAAACTCTAAAACTTCAAAATTTAAAAAAACAAACCCTTAAAACAACATTTTCCCTACTCATTGAGGGGTGTGTGTGAAAAATTTCAAGTTTCTACCATGAACTGTTAGGGCTGGATACAGATAGATACATATAAATGTCAGAACACATGAAT
>VCCN01006073.1:193443-205528 GCA_006491835.1 Architeuthis dux | reverse complement strand
GGGATAGTTTTTGCATCAAAATATTTCATTAACGTGTGGCAGCAATAAAAAGCACTGCTGTTGGCTTAACTTTAGTAAAAGGATACAATGACCCACTTCCCAATCGAGGGGACAATTCAGTCCAATTTCTTGGCGTTAAGAAACCATCTCAAGTTTTTAGAATAATGCTTCGCCAAGAATGTCCTCGTTTTGTAGTGGGTGTAATATCAGATGTTTCTGAAGAATTTGGATCCAGAAACTTATGGACAATAAAAGAACAGGTCTGGTTAGTCACCCAATAGAAATTGTCATGTGACCAACTTCGTAATCATTTTTTCAATTTCTTAATTGATCACCCCCAACACGGCATGCTGCCAAAAGACGTTGGTCGCATGACAATTTCTATTGAGTGAATAACTAGACCTGTTTGTTCTTCTTGAACATTTTCAGGTGAGAATTTGACAATCATATTTACTACTAGGTAGAAAAGGGAAAATATAATCTATGAAGTTAAAAAGCATAAGACAATATTTTCTGAATAGAGGACTATTATAAGCAGTGACGGAATTGGGTTTTGGGAACTAGGTATACAATAGTAGACATACAAAAAACCCTGGAAATTGAGAAGTAGGTATATGCTGTATCCCCACATTTCCACCACTGACTATAAGAGAATGTTTTACATCCAATATTGATAAAATCTAAACTTAAAAATGTTGACACATTTCTCTTTGAAAACCAGAACGACAATAACATTGAAGGAAACGTCTTCATCTATTTCAATAGGAAACTCCAATGTACAGGTACTACACCATGATTAGTGCAGTTAATTTGTTCCAAAATTGTCCCAACTGTTCAAAACCGCACTATCTAATTTCTTATCATATAAGAAAATGTTTTTGTTTCCAGCTTATACTTAGTTACATTAATTTGTACAGCAATACTTTAACCATACTACATCAAAGCCCGCACTATTCATGGTATTGGATTTTGTGAACTAGGTATACAGTAATTTCTCCACTAGTAAACATTGAACATACAAAAAAACCTGGAAATTGAGAAGTAGGTATATGCCATACACGCGCATATCCCCCCTTCCATCCCTGGTTGTAGAGTGGAAATTGCAAGGTCTTATTATAATGTAATGCGTTTTGTTTTCAGCTTATAATTCGTTACATTAATTTGCACATCAATACCGTAACGTACTACATCAAAACCTGCACTATTCAAGGTAATGCTGTATATGTTTTAGAGCCAGTAAGAGAGAAGATATAATAAAAATAGAAAGGACAAGTTTTCTATGTTCAGGTCATTCTGTTGAGCCAAGAGAATTGAAAACAAGTCTTACAACCAGTTTGACCCCAACTCTTCCTCCTCCCTCATTGAAGCCTTTGTTTTGTGGCATTGAAAGAAAGGGGTTTGAAGCATTCAACAGAGAAAACCATTTCTTTTTATCACAACCACGTATACCTTGAATTAATTAGGTTAATACCTTCTAAAATTTTCCACATTTTTCAAAACCGCGTTGTTCAAGGTATAATTTAATATAAATGTGTTTGTACAGCAATACCATAACTGTACATCAAAATCCACACTGTTCAAGGTTTTATTATAATTTAATGTGTTTTTGTTTTCAGCTTATACTTAGTTACAATAATTTGTACAGCAATACCTTAACCGTACTACATCAAAACAGCACTATTTCAAGGTATTCTTGTAGGTTTAAACTTGGGAATCAAGCTCAAACAAAAATGAAAAAAATGAAAGCATAGTTGTAGATAGTGATAGAAATGTGTTTTGGGAACTAGGTATATGGTAAGTCTCGGCTTTGTGAACTAGGTATATAGTAATGTCTCCATTAGTAGAACATGAACATACAAAAGCCCTGGAAATTAAGAAGTAGGTATACAGTGTACCCTGCGTACCCGCCTCCCTGTTGAGTTGAAATTGCAAAAGAGTTGTTGTTCAAGTGAATGAATGAACTATTATTTCTACCGATTCCTTAACAAGTCTGCGAGTATGTTTGTCATTGTCACCGTTGTTGTGTAGTAGGAGCAGGGTTGCCATTTTGGTCTTTTATAGTAAAATTTGACAAAATCTAGCCTTTTTAAAAAGGATTTAACCATGAACTTTTTTTGAACTTCAGTATTGCAATGTTTTATAAAGAATTTTGGTTTTTGGCCATTTTGACTTTGTTGCAGTAGTATTTTTAATAAATTCTCATTTTTGGTGTGTACTTCAGCATTGCAATGTTTTATAAACAATAATTACTATTAATACTAATGACTTACAACACTTCATCTAATAAAAAAAAAAAAAATAATAAAATAATTCCTTTTATAAACAATGTTGGCATTTGGCCATTTTTTTTTTACATGTTTTTGGCCAGAAATGTCTCCAACTATCTGGCAACCCTGTGTAGGAGTTCTATAAGAGACAGCCTTTTCTTCCTCTTTTTCTTGTTTGCTGTCATCTTCAGCAGGAACAAATATGAAGACTAGCATTCCAAGGGAAATTATGAATCACTGCCACCCATATATGCTTTTTTTTACCCTGTGAATTAAACAGTGGTGGTGGGTGGTAAAATTAAGTTACCTTGATGAAAATGTTACCAGTAAGGTTTGAACCATAAATTCATTCAAAGCATGAATGCGGCCGGACACAAAGTAAGGATCAATTTAAGATAAATTTATATTGAAAATTGAACCCCCCACTAAAAACCTATTCAGAGGGGGAATTTTCAAAAAACAAAACATTTTCTTTACTCATTGAGGTGTGTGTGTGCGCACAATTTCAAGTTTCTACTATGAATGGTTAGAGCTGGGCGAAGTCCGGATACATATAAATGTCTAAACACATGAATAATCTAAACCCAGCAACAGTGTTCAAATCAGTCTGTTGTGGGTAGCGATTTGTTTATATAAAGCTAATCACCACTAACCACAACAGACCGGTTTAAACACTGTTGCTGGGTTTAGGTTATTCATGTGTTTAGACATTTATATGTATCTATGTATCCGGACTTCGCCCAGCTCTAACCATTCATAGTAGAAACTTGAAACACACAATGAGTAGGGAAAATGCTTTTTGTTTTGCTTTTTGAAAATTCTCCTCCAAAATAGGTTTTTAGAGGGGGGGGGGCAATTTATAATGTAAGTTTATGCTAAACTGGTCACTAGTTTTTGGACACTTGTTTAAAAAAAGAAAAAAAAAGTGATCACAGCCCAACAAAAGGCAAGAGAAGTAACATTCATTGATTACCCATTTTTCTAACTTTTTGAAATTGATCATCCCTAACACAGCATATATTGATGGCAGTGATTCATAATTTCCCTTGGAATGTTACTATTCATTATTTCCTTTGTGGGGCATAGGGCCACTTGCGGTTTCAGTGGCAAGTAGGTTTTTGTTCTGTCAGAGTAGTCTCCTCTTAGATGGGGGTCTGCCTTACAGGGCTAAAGGGCTTCAAATACTGAGGGTTCAATTTTCAATGTAAGCTTATACTAAGTTGGTCCAACAGATGGCGAGAGAAGTAACCTGTTCATTGATCACCCCCAACACAGCATATATGGGTAGCGCTGATTCATAATTTCCCATAGAATGCTAGTTTAGTGTGTTGCTAGTGATGCTCCACCACAGCAGATTATTGCAGCAAACCCTTCTTACTCTGTTGCTTGTTTTTGACTTATTTATATTTTCTGAAATGTTAAGGACGCTCGAAAAATCGTACAAAGGCTCCTTAATGAATTAAGACAAAATATGAAAATGAAAAATATTTAATTTCAGCATTCTAGACAGTATAAAATATCAAAATTCTAAAACTTTCTAAAATTTAAAAAAAAAACCCCCAAAAAACCAAACTTAAAATTAAAAAATTAACATTTTTATGAACATAGTTCCATATTGTGTATGCCTTCTGATGTACATGTTACGGCTGTTTAGGCCATTTTCAACTTGCTTCTTCTATATGTCAATGTTGTTGTGTAGTAGGAGTTCTACTACAAGACAGCAGAAAGGGGACTACACGTAATGCTAAGACTGCAGCAAGAACACAAGGTGCCATGACACAGTCGAGCAAGAACTGCAGTAGAATAAGCAGTAGAACTGCAGTAGAATCATTATATTTCCTCATTTAGACTGTGCCTTTAGAGCAAAAGTTCCCAACCTGGGGTAAATTTGCTGATTCTGGATTTGTACATTTGTAAATTATAATTCAAAAGTCTTGTCTGAATTTAGTTTTAGATTAAATTCAAGAATTTTGAATTATTATTAAAAAAAAAAAAAAAAAAGTACAAATCCAGAATCAGCAGATAATCCCCTGAGTGTATTAATTGTTATGTATGATATGGTCAGACTATTTTCCTCGTCTATGTGTTCAATTGTTCACAATGTTTCGGCCGTGTACCCTCCAGCCTTCATCGGGTGTTCCTGGTTCTAGAATGTGGAATCACTGTGGAGCACATGCTCAATTGGACCCAGAATTCAAAAGTTAAGAAAATTTGAAGTTGGCATATTTTCTGAAAAGATACTAATTTTTCTTTCTTTTCACCATTTTGGACTTAATGACCTGTATTTCATACTTCATCATTAGTTGTTCATGATTAAGTGAAATAACATTGTTATGTAATATTATTATTATTTGAATATTAAAATAATAATGTTAACCCATAAGAACCCAGACCCATTTCTACCTGAAGGAACATTATATGGGATTCTGGGTAGGCAAATTGACACACAGTCACGTGACTGCACCAGGATGGTTATTAGATGTCACTTAGTATACTTCAGGATAAAATATAATATTTCAAAACAGTATTTTAAAATGTCCCCTTTGTCGGTTAGAAGTGTAAACTCAAATTACTGAAAAAAACCGGGTGGGGGTAAATTTACTTTTGAAAAGTTGTCAGGGGCTAAACGGGACGAAAAAGGTTGGGAACCCCTGATTTAGAGCGTCTTTACATATGCTGATAACGTTAGCATATCAAAAACATGAACACCTTTTTATTTTCCATCTACATGGTAGATGGACACAACATTGTCTCAATCTTTAGCCATGAATTTCGAGAGAATTTTCTTTCATTGGCAAATAGCAATTGTGTTTCTGAATGGAAAAATTAGGTAGTCTTGTTACATGGGCTATATGTTTTAAATATTGTACTTTGTAAAAATCAGATATTGGTATTATTAAATCACTGCTACCCACAACACTGGTTTATTGCTGGGTCGGTACATTTATATATATCTATGTATCGAGACTTCACCCAGCCCTAATCATTCATAGAAACTTGAAATTTTGCACACACTCCCTTCAATGAGTAGGGAAAATGTTTTGTTTCTTGAACATTCCTCTCCTAAATAGGTTTTTAGAGGGGGAGGGTTCAAAATGCAATGCAAGTTTATGCTAAATTGGTCACTAGATTGTGCCCACTTGTTTTTTTTGTTGAAAATTCAGACCTTTTTTTAAGTGATCATAGCCAAACCAAAGGTGAGATAAGTAACTTATTCATTGATCACCACTTTTTCCAACTTTTTAAATTGATCATCCCCCAACACAGCATATATGGGTGGCAGTGATTCATAATTTCCCTTGGAATCCTAGTTTTTGTTATGGTTTGTAGGTCTTTGTTTGAATATTTAAAGGACCAGTCTAATTTGCCAATTACCTCGGCAGTAGCAGCTTCTACTCCTTTCTTATTGTGTTTAGAACTGCAGTAGGACAAGCAGTAGAACAAGCAGTAGAACTGCAGTAGGACAAGCAGTAGAACTGCAGTAGAATAAGCAGTTCAACTATTTTATTTCCCAATCCAATTCACAACAGGCAAGAGAAGGGGGGGGGGATAAGAGAGAAAGGAAGAAAAAGAAGGAAGACACACACACACACACACAGGCATACGAGCCGCGCGCGCTGGGGGGGGGGGGGTAAAATATCCCCCCCAAATTCGGGCAAAACAATGCAAATTTCGGGTAAAGCAAGACCAAAGAGTTCCCATACGCTCACGTACACACAGACACACAGAGTGAGAATAGGGAGAAAGAGATTCATCTCTACTAGGTAGAGAAAAATAACAGAGGGAGGAGGAGAAGCTATTATTGATTAATTGATTTGTCCATGACACACCATATATTAGTAGGAGTAGGAGTAGAGAACGGAATACAGAGGTGGAGAGTACAGGTAGGAGGAGAGCACAGAATATAGGTAAGAGGAGGAGAGCACAGAATATAGGTAAGAGGAGGAGAGAGCAAAATACAGGGAGGAAGAGAGAAAACTCTCAGAGTCATGAAAAAGAAATAAGCAAGAATTTCAAGATTTTTGTTTGTTTTTGACTTCATTTCAATGACTGTCTTCTACCGCGGGTGTTTTTGATCAAATAAGTTTAAAGATGTTAAAAATTAAAAATTAAAAACATATACGGGTATACCTTGAATGTCTAAGAGGATGTTGTTTTACAGCCATTAATTGATAAAATCTCAAGTTAAAAATGTTGACACATTTCTCTTTGAAAACCAGAACAATAACATTGAAGTCTCCATCTATTTCAATAGGAAACTCCAAAAAACAGGTACTACACCATGATTAGTGCAGTTAATTCAAATCCAAAAATTTCCATACTGTTCAAGGACTTATTATAATTTAATGTGTTTTTGTTTTAAGCTTATACTTAGTTACATTAATTTATATAGCAATACCGTAACCGTACTACATAAACCCACACTAATCAAAATCGCACTGTTCAAGGTCTTATAATTTAATGTGTTTTGTTTTCAGTTTATACTTAGTTACATTAATTTGTACAGCAATACTTTAACCGTACTACATCAAAACCCACACTAATCAAGATATTCCTGTAAATCACTCCACAATACTTGTTATAAATTGTGTGAATCTTATATAATTAGAGTTCTCTGCAATTCTAGTAAGAATTATGGTATCGATGTTATGTTGAATCTGCAAAATTGCCTAATTAGTGAATAACACCACGTATTTACATATTTTTTTTTGTAAAAAAAAAAAATAGTTGTTTTTATACTTGTTTTGTTTAATATAAACTTTTGATCAAATTAAAACTATGCATTTATTTATATTTTGTAAAAAAGTTAAAACTACGTATTCACAAAAAATAAATAGTTTTAAAAGATAAAAAAAACTATTTTTTTTACAATAAAAAATACATACATAGTTTTATTTGCTAATTAGACAATTTTGCAGATTCCGTGTAACATTACTACATTAAAGAGTCCACCTGTATACAAATAAAAGTATAATCACATATTACAGGCATCCCGTTATAACGTGGATGTCGGGGTCCAAGAAAGCCGACAGCATTATAACCAAGACGCAATGACCAGGGTTGCCAATTTAGCTGTTCCAGAGCAGGGGGAGGCCAGTATTAGAAACTAATTTATTTGTAAGTAGAGAAATTATACTGGTGTTTATAAATGATTGTATAATTTTGACTTAAGTCAAGAAAATAAATTGGCAAAGTAGGACGTCAAAAATGGATTGCATCATAAGGACTGATTTGACAGATCACTGCTAAAGAAGCTAACATTTTTTTTTTTACATTGAGTACAATGCGAGTGCGAATATAATTTTTCTAGCTAAAATCAGTAATCTATTTTTTTTATTCAAATGGTTCGTCGTACGATTGAACTCCTTGTTATTTGTGTTGTTAACACAACGATTCGGCCTTCTTCAGGTGGAAAATCCGAGTGAATATTAATGACCCTTCTCAAAACTATAGAAAATATCTATTTTTTTTGGCAATCGAATATGTTACGAACCAATCTTAAACCAGACTGACATTTCATATCGTTACATATTTTTCTTATTAAATTTATAAAAAGTCAAAACAATACTTTGTCTAAATAAAAATAATCGCTTTTTTACTAGAACCAAAACAAACACTGCTGACCGGCTTTAGTTAAATTGTAATTTAAGAAACTAAAAATTAGGATGAATGTAAATAGAAATCAAAAATTAATAAAAATTTGTTTAGAATGTGTTTTTTTATTAAAAGTCTAAAGTCAAAAAAAAAGTTAGCTTCTTTAGCTGTGATCGGTCAAATCAGTCCTTATGATGATAAATTTATGTTCAACTTAACAGATTTAAACTATCATCTCAGTCAAGTTTATATAAAAAAATTTCTAATTCAGATAATTAATACAAGTTAGTAATTCAATAGAACACATTGCGTGACTAACATCTTTTAGCAGCATACAGTGTTGGGGATGATCAATTAAAAAAATTGGAAAAAGGAGAGATCAATGAATAAGTTACTTGTTTTGCCTTTTGTTGGGCAATGATCACTAAAAAAAGTCAGAATTTTCAAAAACAAGTGTGAACGCTGCTGGACACAAGATAAGAGATCATTTTAGCATACACTTACATTGTAAATTGAACCTCCACTAAAAACTTATTTTAGGGAGAATTTAAAAAAGAATGTTTAGGAGTAAATGTTTAAATTTTCAGCCCTCTAGCTCCATTGAGGTGGCCTCTACGCTTGACACATACATAGTGAGCCAGCCAGACCAACTTAAAAACTGAAGAAACCTATGTTGACAGTTTATAATTCTAATTTAGAAAAAAATTAAAATTTAATCAATCTCACTGCAAACTAAAACTATATTTGGATGTTCAAAGCAATATGATCAAAATGTTTTTCTTAATAAAAAGTAATCCACACAATAACTAGTAACGTGTTTGTACTCTGTCACACTAAGGGATGCAACTCATCTATGATGACGTAAAATAGAATTTTAGGTTTTGATGACGTAAAAATGTTGAATTTAAAGAATAATAAAAATGTAAAAACAAAAACCCCACTGCAATGCATATCTCTATTATCTATGTATATAAAATGCAATGTGTCCATATATTCTCCAAGCTCACTGCAATGCATATCTCTATCTATGTATATAAAATGCAATGTGTATCCAAATATACTCCAAGCTCACTGCAATCCAAATCTCTATTGTCTACGTATTATAAAATGCAATGTGTAGCCATATATTTCATACATGTCCTCATTTTAGACGACACGGTTAAAGTAGTTATAAATGGTGGTTGTCTAGGAAAGCATTTGCAAGTCAACTAGTGTGTAAGGTCAGAGGTGAGAGGCACTTGTAACTGTGTGTGTGTGTGTGAGCATGTGCGTGCGTGTGTGATTGACGAGCCAATGGGATTGCTGCTTTGTTAAATAAGAAATGCAGCACAGTCAAGTCTTTTGCTGTAACAGAAGCCATGCGAGACTTTTGCGAGCCCAAAGTTTCATTTCAAGAAAGAAGAAAAAATAAATTGGAAAATGTATAAGTTACTTCTCGCCTTTTGTTGGGCAGTGACCACTACAAATGTCTGAATTTTTCACTTGTGAATGCTGTCGGATACAAACTAAGGGACTGATTTAGCATAAAATTACATTCTAAATTGAAGCCCCCATAAAACCTATTGGGGGGGGGGGTAAAAAAAACCAAAAAAACTCTAGACAAAATAAGGAGTAAATGTATAAATTGTCAGCCCTCTAGCTCCATTGGTGTGGCCTGTATGTGTGATACATACATAGTCAGCCCAACTTGAAAACTGAAGAAACCTATGGAATAGTAGAAAATAAAAAGTGCTCTACGTCAGGAGTTCCCAATGCTGTGGATCTCTAGGATTTTTAAAAAGATTTTAAAGTTTTGTGAATTAGAATTTTTTAAGTTACCAAAAAGTATAAGGGAAGTAACTTCAATCAGAAGTTACTCCCTATCTGCTATCACATACAAATGGATTTTTTCTTAGAAGAATAGGCTATCTTTCGTTTTATGTCGGTAAAGTCAAGAAATAAGGGACAGCTACTTCGACTTGGTGAACTACAAAATATGTATTTTAAAAAATTTTAAAAAGTTAAATATTAAATTCCATAATCATGTTATTTCATTACGCAAGCACAAGTAGGTCATCCTGAAGCTCCAATTATCCAATAACAGAAACAGAAATTAAATATCAATTAAAAAAAAAAAAAAAAAAAAAAAAAAAAAAAAAAAAAAAATCAAAAAAACTTTAATTGAAGAAATCTAAATTGTGTGTGTATGCACCTCGATTACTCAACAACTGACCATTGTACTACGTTGACATTCTACCAGATATATTAGTCAGCACAGTGTCAAGTTTTTGGGATCAGCAGTTCGAGAAATCTAATTAAAAATAAGAATTATCTAAATTTAGATATAAAATATCCAAACTGGCAACACTGAAGAGAAGTATCTGAAATACTTTGAAGCCATAGTTTTGTATGAAACATGGTACACCATAAAGTCTGGCCCCTTCTAAACATGCACTGCCCTAGAGTGCGAGTAACGTCCCCATATTTCTTTAATGACAGAACAAAAGACGGTCATAAAATAATTCTTTTTCTATAAACTTTATTCATAAATTAAAAAATACAAATTTGTATTTTATTAAACTTATTCATACCAAATTAATTTCCTTTCGCCTTTTTGACATAAACAGGTTGTGTTTTGTATATATGGTTATTGGCAGCTGGTTAGCTAAGATCTAATTCTTTTTATACACACACACACACACACACACACACACACCTAGTTAATTTTTTAATAACTTTTTCTTGTTTCCGAACAAGAGAACGTGTGTTTGGATCCATGGAGTGTAGTGCTTGTCCAAAAGTGGTATACTGAGCCATTTTCAAGGTTTTGATGATTCCTCAATTATTTAAGCATATTTTGCGTATTTGGTTTAGCCTGTTAATGTGATGTTTTGAGTGTATTATTGGTGGGAGGGGTTTCAGTTGGAAAATACATTTAAAACTCCCTGACCTTGGCCAAAGAAGATTTTGTTTAGTGTAGGATTCCTCTTTTTAATGACCAAGAGTCTCTCTCTCTCTCTCTCTCTCTCTCTCTCACACATGCGTGTGTGTGTGTGTGTGTCTTACTTTGAAAGCCACAGAAATGTTTTGGGATTAAAACTAATATATATTTTGTAGGCAAAGGATAAGATTTTAACCCCAGCAACAAGACAAGTTAAACACAAAAAATTAGTAGTTAAAATGAATTGGAAATTTTTAAGCTTTGAGTTTATAATTACCAAAGATACAAATTTTTAGCAGAGGGAGTGGGATGAGGTGTCCAAATGGAAAATCTCTTCCACAAAAAAAATGTGAATGTTACCCATATATTGGTTGACCAAAATTTTTAGCGGAAAAACCTCATTTTAATATAACTCGATTTATACACGGTCATATGATTTTTAGCGCTAGAATTGACGAAAGAGTAAAATAAAAAATTTACCACAGAACTAAATAAAAAAAATCATGAAGGATAAGACAGAAGACATCTTACATATATTAGATGTACAACAAAAAAATAAATCAATCTTTATTATTATTGTATGTAGTATTGCAACATCACTTTTGGTAAAAGCAGCTTGGAGTAAACTAGTCTCCCTCTGGCAATGAGGGTGTGAGTTTGATTCTCACTGAAGGCTTATTCTTTATTTCCAATTGTGCTGTTATTCGTTGCCATAGAAACAGTGGCCCAAATTAATAAGTTGTATAAAAACAACTAAAATTAGGATGAAGGTAAAAGCTAGTCAAATTTAATAAAAGTGGGGAAAAAAAAGAAAAAAAAAAGTTTGTTTTTTTAATTATTTATAAAAATTACTTTACTAGATATTTAAAAAAAAAAAATTCTTTAATTGTGCTTTGCTGCGCAGCAGTCTCCGACCTACATATAATTAAAAAAAGCAAATGGGATGATGACTATAAAAAGACCGATGTTTTAATAGAGCCGAGCCATAGCAGAGGCTCTATTATGATTAGGGCTATGTTTTCCTTATTGACCCATGAAATCACAAACGGCGCAAAATTTGACGATAATCCAAGGGAGACTACTCTGATTTTACCCTTGCTATCATTAAACTCCTTATTAAATCTTATTGCTTACACCAGGAAAGACAATATATATATATATTTTAGCAACCAATCACTTTATTTAGTATAATTAACATTGTTCACCTGTGCATAGTTACACTACACCATATACAATGTTTAACAAGGAGCGCATCATGCCACCTGTTACGCCGCGTATAAAATATTCCTTACAATATCGTTCT
>VCCN01006073.1:168768-179358 GCA_006491835.1 Architeuthis dux | reverse complement strand
GCTATCTATGTATGTGTCACATGTACAGGCCGCACCAATGGAACTAGAGCTGAAAATTTAAAAATTAACTTTTTATGTTTCTAGACATAATTTTTAGATGAAATGTTTTTAACCCCACCCCCCATAGTTTTTAGCCGGGACTTCAATTTGCAGTGTAAGTTTGTGCCCAGCATATTTCACGCTTTTTTTTTTGTTGTTGAAAATTCAGCCTTTTTAGTCATCACCTCCCAACAAAAGACGAGAGAAGTGATTTTTTCATTGATAACCCCCAACATGATGTTTGTCACATGATGGTTTCTATTGAGGGACTAACCAGACCTGTTTTAAAACCGTTTGAAGCAAGACTGTATCAATTCTGATTTAGAAACCGATTTCTATTTTAAGGGAAAAAAAAAATAAAATAAAAAATCAAAAAAAATCAATCAATTTTATATTGATTTTTTTCTTTTACACTCCTAACAGCAGATTTAAAGGATGTCATTAAAGATTATGCCGCTATGCAGGGCTGTGGAGTCGGAGTCGAAGAATTTTGGGTTACTGGAGTCAGAGTCTGAAAAATTTTACTGACTGGTGTCGGAATCGGTAAAAATATAACAACTCTGAGTAAATGTAAATTGTAACATTAGTACTTGAAAACCCACCCAATAGGTCGGTTTTCGAACTACTTCCTGTGAAGGCCTGCCTGAATGTTAATAAACTAGCTGCAAAACCTTAAAAAAATAACTTTTCAAAACTGATAAATTTCCTGAGAAAACAAATGTCTTATGGGTTGAAAGCACAAAAAGATTACTTGCAAATTTGTTTTCTTTCTATTTTTGAAAACATGTAACCCTTGGTTATACGGATGTAAATGGTACTTAAAAAATATACTTTTAATACTGTGTTTATTAAAAAGTATAATTAAATAACATAGCTGGAAATGAAAAATCTAGCCAATTTTAGCCATTTTAAATCCAGAAGAGTCCGAGTAGGAGGTACCATGAATTGATGTTTTGTGTCCGACTCCACAGCCCTGCCACTATACGAGTAAATTATTTAAACTAGCTGAAAACCACCCAGATACCCGTAATCAGGAGACAAGTGACTGATAAAGAAATTCACTATTTCTCTTCCCTCTGTGTACAAGTAGTTCGCGTATCTCTCTCTATCTTCCCACCCCCTTATTAAATGACCAAAACTTTCACTCATAGTAAATCATTTCGTTTCACACAAGCAAACTTCTTTTCTACCTCTTATTAACAATCCACTTCCTTTCTCTCTATCTTTCTTCTGTTTCATAGAAGCAAACATAGCGTCTCTGTGACATTTTTAATTACCATGACAACGGAATCTTATTATTTTCACCATGACGATGGCTCATTCCATCATTAATCCAAGGGATGTAGTGTTTATAACTAATGTATACACTTCACAACATTTTCATTTCCCAAACAGAGACAATGCACATTTTTTATTTACAAATATTCTGTCTTCAAATGAATAATACATTATTTTAATGTTAAATAAATGTTCATTGGGACCAAAAACAAAGAAAAGAGCTGCGACTGATTTAGTTATTTTTTTTTATTTTTATAATGTAAGTTTACAAAATTTTGCACACAGACTCCCCTCAATGAGTAGGGAAAACTTTCCTTTTTTTTAAAAAATTCTCCCTAAATAGATTTTTGGAGGGGGGTTCAATATGCAATGTAAGTTTATGCTAAATTGATCACTAGTTTGTGTCAGCTTTTTTTAGTTAAAAATTCAGACCTTTTTTAGTGATCACAGCCCAACAAAAGACGAGAGAAGTAACTTATCCATTGATCACCCCCAACACAGCATATATGAGTGGGAGTGATTCATAATTTCCCTTGGAATGCTAGTCTCCTTTGTGTTTGTATATACAATATACCATCGATATCAGGGGTTGAAATTAACGTTGTCCCGGGGATGGTAAAAATGTGTTTGGGATGAACAGATATCTTTCCGGGAAGGAAATGATTTTATTTAAAAAAAAAAAAAAAAAAAAAAAAAAAAAAAAAAAAAAAAGAACAAAAATCGATTTTTTTTAAAAAATCAATAAAACAAACTTTTTTTCAGGACGGTTTACATTTCCTTTGGGTTGGATATAATTATTTTTCGGGATGGTGGTGAAAAAAATTAGTTTGGAGCTCTGCTCAATATAATGGATTTTGGCTTTAACAAACGCGAACTAACTTCGGATTTACGGAAAGTTCAATAAATGTGGCAAACATGTGGACCATAACAAATTTTGTTATTATTTACCAAACGAAGTCAGATAAATGCAGCAAGGACGTGGACCATAACAAACTTTCTTTTTACCAAACGATGTTCGTTAAATGTTGGGAACTACCAAAGTTACTACTTATTTACCGAACAAGGGGCAACCATTGGTATAGCATCCTCCCCCCCCCCAGATCAAGAGACAGAGTTCGATCTACTCTACAGAGACAATGCAGACAGACAATAACGTTAAATAAATGTTTATTTAAGTTTAGCAATTTTGTGCCTTATTTGTTATTATTAAATTGTATTTTATCAGATGCAAACCTCCCCCACCCCCAAACACTAAAAACAAACATATCAGCCATTGGCCGCCCTGCTCTCTAAATATCGGCATCAGCCAAAGCGCATATCGGTCGACCACTAGCAGACGGTTTCTAATACAAATCAAAAGATACATGTGTCAATTAGACACATACATAGAGAGCCAACCAGCTAGAATCGCTTGAAAACTGAAGAAACCTTGGGTAATAATGAAATTGCAGAAGTAATAATTTTGAATCCTCTGCATACAAATATTTTTAACAAACAGAAAATATAGAGTTCAAAAGATTTTCATCAGTTACTAGAAATAAAACCTGTGGCAAAAATTATGGAATCAGCATACGATGTTCACCCAGATTTTTTACTTTGCAGCAAATAAACAAATCACAGATATGACACTAAACAATATTTCTTTAATAGCTTAACATTTTGGTTTCATGAAATATACCTCAAACAAATTAGATTCAAATATTTAAATTATTGGCATATTTATATCCACTTGATCTGGGAAAGAAAAGAAAAAAGAAGCCTGTCAGTACAAGGTGTGTTTTTACGCAAGGACACTTCCGAATTAAAGATAAATAAACAGGTCTGGTTAGTCACTTAATAGAAACTGTCATGTGACCAACGTCTTTTAGCAGCATATCATGTGTGTGTGTGTGGGGGGGGTCCAATTAAAACATCTGCGAAAGTTGGTGATCAATGAATAAGTTACTTCGCCTTTTGTTGGATAGTGATCACTAAAAAAAAAAGTCTGAATTTTCGAAAAACTAGCATGGACGCTGCCGGACACAAACTAAGGGACCAATTTAGCATAAACTTACATTACAAATTCAACCCCACTCCCCCTAAACCGGGGGGGGGGGCTCCAGACTAACTTTTTTCACCACCAACCTGAAAAATAATTTTAACCGTCCTGAAAGGAAATGTAAACGGTCCCAAAATCAAAATGCTGTTTCTTTACTTTGTTATTATCATCTATAGTTGTTAGTAGCATAATAAAAACACCATTAAAATGTTGAGGAAATAAATAATTGTCAAATGCCAGTCCAAATCTGGAGTTGACTTTGTTTTTCTACTGTAACAAAAACAAGAATGAAAAGAATAATCCTCACAAAATGTATGGTATTAAAATTAACATTCCCCTACAGTGATTAGAAATCATGATCAACTGATCGTTAGTCATGTTTCTTTAAAAATAAATAAATAAAATTTTTTAAAAAATACCCACACTTGTCCTGGGGAAGATATCTATTTGTCCTGAACACATTCTTACCGTCCCCGGGACGACATTAATTTTGAGAAAGTAGACATAAGGTGTAAACCTTGAAATTTTCAACCTTCTAGCATAATTTGTGCAGCCTGTATACGTCATACATACATAGCCAGACCAACTTCGAGTTTGATGACTGTTTTGGTGGTTGGTTTCTAACAAAACAAGACATTATTTCCATGCAAATGAACGAATATGTAACCAAACATCCTCTGTCTAATGTAAACACAAAGACTGCAGTGAAAAAGTCTTTTGTGGAGATATACTCCAAATCCAGACGAAACAATGAAAATTACAAGATGCCAGTGAAGGTTTTCATATGGAAAAGGCAGTGTTGCCAACTTAGATATTTTATATCTAAATTTAGATATTTTGTTGCGTTTAGATATAAGAAATTATTTTTAGATATTGGATATCAGTTAGATATTTTTTTTTTTTTTTTAGATATTTGGTAATGTTCAGGCCTCGATATCTAGATATTTCTTTGCCTCAATTTTAGATAAGTTTTTTTTAGATATTTTTCTGGTATATTTGGATGTTTTTTTGCCTCAATTTTAGATATTTATCTGGTACAGCTAGATATATTTTTGGATTTTCCCCCCACAATTTCGGCTATAAAAATTTCAAAAGAGTTGGCAACGCTTTAAAAGATAAACAACCAAGCATTAGAAATGCAATTTGTATTGACAATGACAAGACTTGTAAGGATTTTTACTGAAAGAACAAAATATAAACACCAAAAAGATAGAAGACAAAAGGGACAATTTCAATAAATTGTAGCAACAAACAAGCTGGAGTCCGCTTGGATGGTATAATGGTTAGCACATCTGCCTCACACACAAAAGGTCCTGGGTTCAATTCCAGGTATAAGCGAAGAGTATGGAAAACTCTTCATTAGGACAAATTGATAAAACTCAAGAAAGCCTATGTAAAATTACTAAAATAAAAGAATATATCTTTAAAAGGTTGTAATTTTAATCGGAAACTCCAAATAAGATTCCCATCGGTACATTATGTATCTCTATTTGGCTCCTTTTGGCAAATCCTCTCCGTCTGGCGATTAGTATCAGCCTGGGAAAGGTGAGGAATAAATCTCAACTTCAGACATGAAAAATATTCACCAGTAAGTCCGTTCGGATAGTGTAATGGTTAGCACGTTTGCCTCACACGCAGAAGGTCCCGGGTTAGAGTCCTGATATGAGCGAAGAGTGTGGAAAACTCTTCATTTAGGACAAATTTCCCTGTTCACTCAGCAGCTAATTGAGTACATTCTAAGCTGTGTGATTAATTGGAGGTATCCCTTCGGTGGATTTGCATCCTGCCAAGTGGGCGGTCATAAAAACTTACAAGAATAAAGTCCTGGTCTTGACCAGACTTGCAAGGATCACTAAGCTGAGGCATGCAACAGAAACCGGGTCTTCGTCACCGGGTGCCATACTCTATTGGGAGTTGTCTCTTAAGAGACGGGACGCTTTACCTTTACAAACCAGCGTGGCTGCTGCAGGGTCAAACTCAACTTCTATTCCAACTGAAGATGATTACTGCAACTTTTGTATTGTACATATAATAAATAAATTTGTAGATATGTAAGACTTGTCAGTTTAGCTCAGTTGGTAAGAGAGCCAGCTACCAATCACTGGGCAATACTGTAACCGTACTACATCAAAACCACACTATTCAAGGTCTTATTATAATTTAATGTGGTTTTTCAGCTTATACTCAGTTACATTAATCTGTACAGCAATATCTTAATTGTACTACATCAAAATCAGTACTAGTCAAGGTAATGCTGTATAGCATTATAAGTCAAACTGAACCATTTCAAACGTTATCCTTATGCAGGGAGGGTAATCAAGCCTCTGCTAATGCTTAATAAATGTGAAATGATAAAATAGAGTTTTGTGGACAAATTAAACAAACTTATTGTTGGTATTCAATACACTAGAGCAGTGCCAGTTCCAAAGGTTTGGAAGGGGCCAGACTTTATGGTGTGTGTGGAGCAGCCTGCCATAATTGTTATGTAAAATAATTTTTTGTCCATCTTACAAAACTATGACTTTGAAGTATTTCGGTCACTTAGATATTGTATATATAAATTTAGATAAAGATCTATAATCTTTAATGCTTTATTTTTTAAATTTTTTATTAGATTCCTTGAGAACCGCTGATCCAAACGACACTGCACCGCCTTGTGGGCTGCCTAATATATCTGGTGATTATCAACTTCATACAATGGCCAGTTGTCAAGTAATCACGGTGCATACACACAGAGTTACAGAGATTTCTTCAATAGTAGTTAGATTGATTGATTGCAAAATTGGAGATGAATTTTAATTTAGAGACAAAACTCTTTGAACACAGATTCACCAACTGTGAACAGATACATTTGCTTCTATACCAACTGTGAACAGATACATCTGATTCTTTCAACTAAAGGATTATAGGAAAAGAAATGCATTTATTTAGGATATGCAAAATTATAATGAAGTTTTTTTCATTTTTGAACTCAACAGAAAAACAGCTGGGTACTATCAAAAGCTATGGGTGTCCTCTTTCTCAATTGGATAACTTCGTTATTCCTTAATATATTTCAATAAAATTTAGTATGTAGGCTTCTGGAGAGATTCTACCAGGGGGATTCTACAGAGTTATGGCCGATCCAATTGTTTGTTTACATTTTATAAGCAAAAACGTTTTTGTTTACAATTGGGAAAATTTCTCAATTCTTGACCGTTTTGCTGAAATTTGGCTATAATAATGACAAAACCCCATGAATTGAAAAACGGTAAATCCGATCATTTGTTTACATTTTATATGCAAATAACCATATATCAACATGTAAAAAATATTGAACTTTGTAACTGCTGAACTGATCAGAACGAAAATATACAGGTTCTTGGGCACCTAATTACTGAAAATATGTAACATTTAAGAATTTTATGGTTTGAATAAAAAAGAATCAGTTATCTTTTACTCAGGCTGGTTTCCCTTCGGCAATGAGTAAACAGTGTTGATGAATGTAAAAAGTAGGCATAAAAATAATTAATAATGACTTATAATACTTAGGTAAGAAAAAATTAAATAATGATTTGTAATACTTCATCTAACAAAAATAAAAAGTAGTTATAAAAATAAATAATGAATTATAATACTTCATCTCATAAAAATAATTGAACAACTGTATTTTATATAGAAATAGGATAAATTCAAAGACTGCAACATTCAATCACAATGTTTTCACTTTAAAATCCTGTCTATTTGCATATTATCAATGATTATTAAAATCCAGATGATAGTTAAATCATTATCAATTATGAAAACTAGCATTCCAAGGGAAATTATAAATCATTGCCACCCATATATGCTTCTTTTTACTTTGTAAATTATGCAGCGGTAAAATTAAGATACCTTGATGAAAATGCTACCAGTATAGTTTGAACCATAAATTCACTATTTAAAAAAAACTAAACAGGTCTGGTTATCACTCATGTGACCAACATCTTTAGGCAGCAATGCCCTGTTGGGGGTGATCAATTAAAAAAATTGGTAAAATGGGTAATCAATGAATAAGTTACTTATCTCTCCTTTGTCAGAGTTTAACAAGCATGAATGCTGCCGGACACAAACTAAGGAACCAATTTAGCATGAACATAGATTTTAAATTGACCCCCCCCCCACACACACACACACTAAAAACTTATTTTATGGGGGAATTTTCAACAAAAAAAAAATTAAATTAAAAAAATAGTTATCTGTACTCATTGAAGTGAGTGCGTGTACAAAATTTCAAGTTTCTATGAACGGTTAGGGTTGGGCGAAGTCCAGATAGATGTTCGTAATGTGGATGTAAGGTAATCAGACAGAATGGTAGAGGTAATTTGACAATGTGGAAATGAAAGATTGAGAAAAGCGTGTTATGTCTCAAACATATTTATCTTAATAATGATAAATATGTTTGAGATGTAACACGTTTCTCAATCTTTTTTCTACATTGTCAAATTACCTCTACATCAATACATATAAATGTCAGAACACATGAATAACCTAAACCCATCAAAAGTGTTTAAACCAGTGTTATATGTAAAGGAATTGTAAGAGTGTGCACATATGAGTAGTGAGGAGTATAAAAGGAGTATCCTCCCTTGACACGCTCTTTACATTCTGATAGTTTACACCAGTGGTCACCAACCTGGATTCGTATGAACCTAAATGATTCGCGAATAAATAAATAAAACCATTTCTTCTCTCCGAAGATTGTTAGGTATTGTTTATATCAGGGCTGTAGAGTCAGAGGGGTTACTGGAGTCGAAGTTGGAAAAATTTTACTGACAGGAGTCAGAGTCAGTAAAAATATACAGACTCAGAGTAAATGTAAATTGCAACATTACTACTTGAAAACTCGCCCAAGTGGTCGGTTTTCAAGCTACTTCCTGAGGAAGGCCTGCCTGAATGTAAATAAACCCTCTGCAAAACCTTAAAAAAAAAAAAAATGTTTTTTAAAATTAACTTTTTGAAACTGACAAATGAGATTCCTGAGAAAACGGAAGTCTTATGGATTGAAAGCACAGAAAATTTACTTGCAAATTTTTTTCTATTTTTGAAAATGTGTAACCTTTGTAATAAATGGTACTTAAACGCAGTATTAAAGGTTTAAGAAAGTATATTTTTTTTTATTAAAAAGTATAATTAAATTACATAGCTGGAAATCAAAACTCTAGCCAATTTTAAAGTCGTCGGAGTACCAGAAATTGAGGAGTCGGAGTCAGAGTTGGATGTTTTGCGTCTGACTCCACAGCCCTGGTTTATATTAACTTTCATTATTAATTTACAGTGTGCTATTTTTATGAAATGGTACAGTTTTTAATAAAAGGAAAGTGAAAAGATGCGTACATATATTATTAGGTAAAACATTAATAACACATTATCAAGTTGTAAGAAAAGGTTGGAGACTACTGGTTTACACTACGCTTGTAGCTTGAAGTTTGAAGTTTAAATTACTGTATGTTAGTCTTAAGTGTGAATACCTTTTTATGTGTCTTTACATTACAACCGGTCTGTTGTGGGTAGCGGTGATTAATTTTCTTAGTGAAAACTAAAAGCCGGCAAGTTACTCAACTATTGCTTTTGTTTCATTGAAATAATTTCACTTAAATAATAGCAATTCCAATGTTGAGAGCAGCACATAAGGCCAGGAAATAGTTAAGTAAAACAAATTGCAAAAGCCTTTAGAAAACTAGAAAGCACTCAGAATACATGAATAGTATAGACTATCAAACTATCCACAATAAAACAATGTTCTTTAACTTGCAACCCATCACAGACAAGAGAGGTGTGTGTGTGTGTGTGTGTGGGGGGGGGTAAATGGAAAGATTAGATGGGGTGGGGGTTGGGGGGTAATGACCATAATCTATTATATTATTTTACACTGGTCGATTTTCAGTTGAACCACTTCTTTTTTGAACATTTGACTTTAAAAACGGGCTTCAGTAGACTGTATGTGTGCAAGATTCAAATATGGGTTTTGCTTCTCACAAAAATAAAATTGTGGGGTCAGCGTTCGCTCTCACCCCGATAATAATGATCTGATTTCCATCTATTTCTCTATAATGTCTGATTCACCAAACCAAATTTGGCATGCATACTCCATGGACCTAGGGAAAGGTTTTAAAGTAAAACATATACGACATCACAAGGCCAACTTGTGTGGCCTTATTCCCTGGAGAACAGGGATGTAAACGGGGTAGGTGTACGGCGTATACCAACTTCTCTATTTCCAGTTTTTTTTTTGTATGTTCAATGTCTACTAATGGAGATATTACTACTGTATACATAGTTCTCAAAACACCAAGAAGCCTAACATCCATCTTTTGGGAAAAGGACCACAACAACAAACTTTCCCAGTTATCATACATGGCATTCGGCGAGTTCACCACCTAACAATAACAAGCTGTGGCTTACAGAAAATTCACCCCCCAATCGTAATAAAAGAAAGATTGTAGAAAATTATAAACTAAAAATGTTTTCTGTAGACAATATAAAACCGGAAATGTTTACATTCGCAGAAAAATGTTTTTTTAATTTTTTTTATCGTATATTTGTCTCAGTAAGATCCTAATAATAGTTACATTAAAACGAATCTTAACCCATTGTATTTGTCTTCTATAAGAAATAAAAATAAACAAAAATTAGCTATAAAAAGTAATAAAAAAAGATTTATAAAACACTAAACATTAATTAACTTATAATTATCGTACCCGGTTATCTCCGGTTTTATTTGTCTACAGAAATAATTTTTAGATGATAATTTTCTACAATCTTTCTTCTACTATTAGCACAAAGATTATTACGATTGGTGGGGGTGGGGGGTGAATTTTGCGTAACCCATTATAGATAGCATAACAAGGACAAAGAAACACCCGAATCCTATATTATAAGGGTTATCCCCTTTGAAATTAAAAACTCCACTCGGATTTTATACCCGAAGAATGGATCGGCCGAAACGTCGTGTTAACAACACAAACAAGGAGTTCAATAGTCCGAAGAACTATTTGATTGTTAATGACCCTTCTCAAAACTACAGAAAACTACTAGAAAAAAAAACCAACCAATGCACACACACACACATTTATTGTGTTGTATAAAAATAAAAAACGTATATATACTTAGCTCTTCTTCCTAACGTGTCCGCTCATGCAACGACGAGCACTCTCCCAGATTGGAACGAGGGAAGAAAAACCTGATCATTATCATTGGAATGAAACAAGGGACGG
>VCCN01006073.1:130142-141807 GCA_006491835.1 Architeuthis dux | reverse complement strand
AAGGGATCAATTTAGCATAAACTTACATTGTAAATTGAACTGGGAGAGGGGGTTAAAAAACAAACAAAAATTTTTTCTAGACATAAGGGGTAGAATTAAATACATAACACTTCTTCATAGACATTGCAATTCTTTACACCTTTAAAGAGGAGAGCCACCAAGACCATTCCGAGATTGGGAAATATATCCTAAAATGAAAGATTAAAACAATTTAATCTAGAGACCCTTGAATACAGAAGAAAACGTGCTGACCTACTAGAGGTCTATAGAATCCGGAACAACATACATAGAGTGGATACTGATGTTCATTGCTCAAAATGCTGTGATAAGAAAATGATGACTTTACCAATCTGCAGTAAAACCAGAGGACACAGCCATAAACTACAAATTAAGACCTTCACTGGTGTTAGAAAAGATTTCCTCTCGGCAAGAGTAGCACACGCATGGAACAGCCTAAGTGAAAAGATGGTCACATCTGAGAATATCAATATTTTTAAAAATAATCTTTATTCTGATATCGGACATACCAAATTTAACCACCATTTTTCTTATTAGTTTAAACCCACCCCAAATAGACTGAAGCTGGTTTAATGGCGCAATTAACTGATGTCAAAAAAAGCCTATTTCAAGTAGATTCAAGTATATTAAAAGAAGAAATATCTTCATATAAATACAGGTCTAGTTAGTCACTCAATAGAAACTGTCACATGACCAACATCTTTTGGCAGCATGCTGTGTTGGGGATGCTCAATTACAAAATTGGAAAAAGGGGTCATCAATGAATAAGTTACTTCTCTTGCCTTTTGATATAATAAGGCGTAAATGTTTTAATTTTCAGCCCTCTAGCTCCATTGGTGCAGCCTGTACACGCGCTATCTAGCTAAAATCATTTAAAAACTGAAGAAACCTATGTTGACAGTTTTGGTTGACGGTTTCTTTATAAATGGATACATCTTATTATAATTCACCAAAAGTCTGTCCGTCCATCCATATTTGCCACTGCTAACTTTCTAGCTCTTTTTTTTTACTAAAGAACTTTCTAGCTCAATCTTTATTATTATTATTGGATGAAGTAATTGTAACAAACTACTTTAATTAAATTTGACTACTTTTTGTTTTACATTTAAGTGAGTTTAAAAGTGGTAATCAGCCTCTGATAATCCATTAAGTCTTCATGGTCGATTGGAGTTTGATTCGCTTATCCGACCGCGCTGTTATTCGTTGCCATAGAAACAACGGCCCAAATTGAAAGTTGTATATAAAAACAACAGAAATTAAGATGAAGGTAAAAACTAGTCAAATTTAATTAAAGTAGTGTTAACTTTCTAGCTCTTCTTTCTTACTAAAGAACGAAAGAAAGTAGAGATATGGGAATAACTCAGTCCATATAGTGAATGTAGATTCATGTTGACGTGACGAGAGAAATCCAGCAACTTGAATTTAGGACACAACGAAGCATGGAAATACAATGAGAACTAAAAACAGTAAAATGTAGAAACCACACAAAATAAAGATGAAATTTTCTGTGTGTACTACTGGGATCCTGGAACAGGTTTTTAGCAAATTAGTTTTTGAAAATCACCCCATGAAATTTTCTGTGTGTACAAATATGACCTTGGGAAAGATTTTTAGCAAATCAGTTTTTGAAAATCCATTTAAGTAAGTTGCAACAAAGAATAATTTCAAGTAATTATTTTATTTTGCGTATAATTAGGCAGCTTTATAATAAGATAAGTTTAATTTTATAATTGTACAGCTGCTGTATATTTTTTACTCAAAGTAAGCAAGCGAAAATAATTAGAACACATCATTTGAAATACTAATTTATTACAAAAAGAATAAGAATTCTGCTATTATAACTGATATACACAGCAATGTGATCTCTGTTCTTGTTTTTTTGCTACTAGTTCCTCGATTCGTAGGTCTATTAGTAAGAGAGCACATCTTAAATCATTCTCAATTTGGAGCTTATTTTGAGCCTTCAACTTGATAGATAGAAGTGCAGAAAACCCTATCTCTAGACTGGACTTTTATTTTTACCTAATAGCCTTATTACCCCATTGGACTACCCAAATTTACCCATGGGGAGGAATTCCCCTTCAGTTTGGAAGTACTGTTCTAAGGGAAGTAACTTTGATCAGAAGTTATTCCTCTTTATAATAAACTTCAAATTTTCGAGTTTTAAGTTAAATTAGACACATAACAAACAAAAGATAACCTCTGTTCTCTTAGTGCTTGTTATTCAAGTTAATCAATTATAATCTACACTTTTTGTTTCACTTCCATATGTATAATACCATCTACGGGTCTTGGAGCGAGATAGATAAATCTGCTATGGCCGACCACATCTGGAGAGAGAACGGCGAGCATCTTCCTATTTGGGAGGAAGTCCAGATTATTGACAGAGAACGATGTTGGAAGCAGAGAAAAATCAAAGAGGCAGCTCATATCAAAATGTCGACTAAATGCATTAGCCAGACAAGTGCGGATTTCAACCTGGTGTGGCTTCCACTTCTCAACAAATCTAAATCCGACAAGACAAAGACACAGAAACACCCGGGTCACGCGCTATAAGGGCTATCCCCCTTTAAACATAACTTCTGTTTAACTCATCAGACTCGGATTTTACACCTGAAGAAGGCCGAAGAATGGATCAGCCGAAACGTCATGTTTACAACACAAATAACAGGAGTTCAATCGTCCGAAGAACCATTTGAATAATTATAACTAGTTCTTCGATTTGTGGGTCAATTAGTGAGAGAGCACATCTTAAATCATTCTCAACTTGGAGCTTATTTTGAGCCTTCGACTTGATAGATAGACTTTTATTTTTATCTAATAGCCTTATCCCCCCACACCGGGGGTAATTCCCCTTCCAGTTGGGAACCACTGATCTAGTTTAAAGGAAACGAATAATTATTAATCACAAACAAAATACAGTTGTCTGTTAAAGAACCACATTTGAACCTATTCAGATTTATGATGTCATTCGAGCAGTTGGTTTGACCAATGTTTTATTGTTACAAAACACATTCATTTTTTTAAAAAAATCTAATTATTTAGATAAAGAAATGTTTTAAATAAAAGAACCCAAATAATCCCAAGTAATCATAGATTAACTTTAAAAACAAAAATTTGTTTTATCCATTGGCTAATTAGACAGATGGAGTGAAATATAAAAATAAATCCTATTTTTAAATTAAAAAACCCAATGATAATAAAAGCTGTATTGAAGAAGGGTGCAAAGCTTTCTTTGCTAACAGTCTGTGTATGCAAGACTACAATACCAAGACTTTCCACCAATGTTCCCTCAAATAGTTAGTTGTCAGTCTGCATGCCCCCCCCCTCCCTGTAGTCTGACTATGGGTCAGAGGGGCAGATGGAGGGAGGGGGCAGGAGCCAATGTTCCCTCAAATCTTTTTTTTTCAATAACAACTCAGCAAGCTATCTTCTGAATTTTAAATCTTTTGTGCACACATTAATTTCCCTTGTGTGCTGATTGCAAAACGAATGCGCACACACGCACAGCTTAGAGAGAACAATGCTGTGCGCCAATCATGCTGTTATCGACAAAAATGCTATGCAAGTAAATTTGAAGCATGCACTTTTTTAAAGAATAGCGACTTCTCTTTTTTTCTGTGTTCTTGAGCAGACAATTATTTCGTCCAAGCCACACAATCGAGATGCCATTGTCAGTGGTATGCCTCCTCACCTAAAAATAGTTCTTTCTTCATTAAACTTTCAGGTCTATGTTTCATGCCTGATTGGTTTCATGCCTGATTGGTTTTCCAATAATCTTACAGACGAGATGCAGTTGGCAGCCTTGGATGCTGGTAAAGCAAGTTCACTAAAAGAAAAGAAAAAAAAAAATTCTCTTCTTCGTCTTTTTCTGGGGCTTTTTTCTGTGAATGACAAAAAGTGCTAACAATAAGTAGCTGCAATTCAAATTAAAAGTTTAACTAGCATTCCAAGGGAAATTATGAATCACCACCACCATGGGCATCCGTAAGGGGGGGGGGGCATTTGCAGCCCCTGGAAAAGTACTACAACTTACTCTACTCATTTACAATAATAAAGTAATATACGTAATCTACTCAAAAAGACATCTCTGAAGAATAAAAAGGTAAAGATCTACATCCGTTAACCACATGGAAAAAAAATAGAAACAATTTTTGGTAAAGATCTACATCCGTTAACCAAGTGGTTTTTTAAGTTTTTACGAGGGGGGTTCTATTTACAATGTAACTGTATGATAAACGGGATCGTTTTTTCCTGTCTGTTGTATGGAAGTGAGGCTTCGAAGTATTCATTTACTTCCCTTGTGAGGCTTCTTTGATATTATTTTAATGATGATTTTCATCATTAAAATATCGAAGAAGCCTAGATAACAACCTTCACAAGGAAAGTAACAACATGCTTCGAAGCCTCACTTCCATACAACAGACTGAAAGTAATGGTCCGGTTTACCATACAGTTACATTGTAAATAGAACCCCCCTGGAAGATTGTTAGAGTCTAACGGATTAAAAGCAAAAAATTGTTTCTATTTTTTTTCAACTTGGTTAACGGAGGTAGATCTTTACCAATAAAAAAGATTTATTACTAAACAAAGAACATATATTGACGTATTGACAGCTACTTCTTGTACTATTTTTATACCTCTTCCCCATATACAAATAACAGAATTAAAATTCTAAAATTACTTCCCAATTTCGACACTTTGTTTTTGTACAACTTTTGATTCCTTTGGGCTATTAAGAAAAGATAAGAAGTTTTCTGATCCTCAGTCCGTGCTCTTTCAGAAAATGCATTAATGGGGTCCTACAAACCATGGAAAATCTGGACCGGATTATCTGAATAATAGCGCAATCTGAAATAAAGAGTAAGCCTTCAGCCAATATATCTTTTTGTGCAAAAGTGGCTGCGGACACCCATGACCACCACCCATATATCGTTGCATTGAATCAAAAAGGCTGTACGTCCATTTTTATGGTTTTGAGATATGAGCAATTAAATATTTTGAACAGTTATATTTTGATGGCAGCAAAAACAGAAAAGGTGACTGTAACAATGTTTTTTGGTCATAAGGCTTTCTTGAATCAATGCACTTCAAGTTAAGGCCTTTTTGACACAAGTTTCTGTATTTGATTTAGCTTAAGTGAAAGTCAATATCTCCTTTTCATGGGTGTATTTGGACAGGCTGTTTTGAAGTAAGAAACTGATGTAACATTTGTAAATATGTAAAAATGTTATTTTTCCAAAAAGTGGACATAAGGCTTTTTTGATCCAATGCAACGATATGCTTCTTTTTACCTTGTAAAAGTGGTGGTATAATTAAGTTATATTGATGAAAATGCTATCAGTAAGGTTTGAGCCATAAATTTATGATTAAAAATAAAAAACAAGCTGAATGAGGCCGGACACAAAACAAGGATCAATTTAGTATAAACTTACATTGCAGATTGAACCCCCACTAAAAACCTATTTAGGGAGGCAATTTTCAAAAAACAAAATTTTCCCTATTCATTGAAGGGAGTGTGTGTGCAAAATTTCAAGTTTCTACTATGAATGTTTTGAGCTGGGCAAAGTCTCGATACATAGATAGATACATGTAAATGTCAGAACACATGAATAACCTAAATACAGCAACAGTGTTCAAACTGGTCTGTTGTGGGTAGCAGCGATTAACGAAATACAGCAACAGTATTCAAACCGGTGTCTTATGGATAGCAGTGATTAAAACTTGGGCTTTCTTTCAAAACCAACCATTGGTGAAATCAACTATGGTAGAGTGGAAATGCCTAAATATGCCTATGCCTAAATAAACCTAAATTTATAAGAAAAGAAAGCATACAAAAAATATAAATTTATTAAATTAATTAAAATATTGGAGAACTGGCAATATGAATAGCTTTTCTCTCCTCTTCTGTAGAGAAGGGTTTTGATTGATTGATTGATTGTTTTGTTTAACAGCACACCGACCCTTGGTGGGTCATTTAGTGTCAGATTCAGTAGGGGGATGGGGGTATCCCATGTCCCCCGTGACTAGAGACTTGAGGGGGGAGAATCCCAAATCCCTGTCACTGAGACAAATGCCACAAGGACCGTGATAAGGGGGGGTGGGGATCCCAAAAGCTTTTCAGGACGAATCCTGAGCATGCTAATGGTAATCACCTCCCGACCAGCTAACCAAGATATCCTGTGCAACTTCTCCCAGGATGATACCCAAGCATGCCACAAGGACACCCGAAGGGCCGTGATTCTCTGAACTTTGAGGCCATGCGGTTTTGAAGAAAAGATACTGCACTTTGATCTTAGCCAAAAGGCTGCGAAGCGATCCCGTAGAGAAGGGTGTTATCCAATCCAAACAGGGGTGTAGCTGGAGATTTGTGAGCTTGGCACCTTGAGCACCCCCCCTCTCAACATTTAGTGCAGAGGTTCCCAAGGTATTATACTTGAATATACTTGAAATAGACTTCTTTTGACAACAGTTAACTGCGTCATTAAGCCATCTTCAGTGTATTTGGGCTGGGTTTAAACTAATAAGAAAAATGGTAGTTACATTTGAAATGTCCGATATCAAGACAAAGATTATTTTTTAAAATATTGATATTCTCGGGTGTGATGTCTTTTCACTTAGGCTGTTCCATGCGTTTTCCACTCTTGCTGAGGTGAATTTTTTTTCTAACACCAGTGGATGTTTGAATTTGTAGTTTATGGCTATGTCCTCTGGTTTTCTGCATTTTCTTATCAGGGCATTTTGAGCAATGAATGTCAGTATCCGCTCTATGTATGTTGTTCTGGATTCTATAGACCTCTAGTAGGTCAGCACGTTTTCTTCTGTATTCAAGGGTCTCTAGATTAAGTGGTTTTAATCTTTCAGTGTAAGATATAAATCCAAGCCTCAGAATGGTCTTGGTGGCTTTCCTCTGAACGCTTTCTATGGCATCTGAGTTATACTTCAGGTTAGGAGATCATATGTAGGAAGCAAACTCCAGACGGGTACATGGACAGACCTTTCAAAAGCCTGGTGTCTGTGAGCTTGTTGAGTAGGCAGACCTTTCAAAAGCCTAGCTTCATTCTAAATGAAACACTTCAGAAACCCTGAAGACAAGAGGGGGGGGGGGCTAATAATGTACAAACCATACAGAGAACCTAATACTAGAATTGATTTGATTTGCTCTGAAAAGTGCTTTCCAGGTCAGCATAAATTTTAATGTTTTATTTCTGCTGTCATGTAAGTCAAGTAGAGAAGAGACGTTTAATTTGGCACAGTTATATGGAATAAACAGTATTTTTTTCTTTTTCTTCTCTGGAGATGAAATTTGATTTTTTTTCTCTGGTCTTTAAAAAAAATAAAATAAAACCTAACATTCTTGGTTTGGTTGGTTCGAAGGATTGGTAGATTAAAAAAATAAACAAATAAAAAATGATCCTCTAAAGACTTTGGAGAATCATTATTTGTCTTTTGTTGAACAGATTTCGAGCTGATGTAAAAACAGGTCTGGTTAGTCACTCAATAGAAACCGTCATGTGACCAATGTCTTTTGGCAGCATGTTGTGTTAGGAGTGATAAATTAAAAAATTGGAAAAAGGGGTGATCAATGAATAAGTTACTGTTGCATAGTCATGTTATTGTTATTATTAACATGCAGACATGTTGTAATATAGTGCCACTGGAGGTCATTTCCGGGCTAACACCTGGGCGGAAGTGGAAATGGTCCCAGTGACCTCAGGAAAAATGAACATGCGTGGGTGTGCGAAAACAGGATGATGAAACCGGAAATATCACACCAATGTGGGCGTATCGAAACCCATAAGAAGAGAGAGACACAGGCCACCAGCTCAGAGAGCAGAGACAAGCAGACAGAGGCAGGCAGCAGCTGGGCCTGGAAGGCACAAGACCAGTTCCCCTGTTGGGAACAGTCTTTTGGCTCCCATTATCTCTCTCCCACTCTTCATTCTCCACCACTGACACAATGTATCTTACAAAATAAAAAATATATCGGGATATTTTTTAAACAAGTTTTGAGTCTTCCTTTTTCTCCAAGTTCATGATTTTCCTCCCACAAATGAGCAACCCAACGATGAGACGTCTCATGTCGGCAGAACATGTAAAAGATGATTATACAACAGATATACCATTCAGCTGGTGCAAGCGCTGTACAGAAGTAAACAGCAAAGACAGTATTTTCATAAAAATGTCCAAAGTTGCTTTTATTTCATTTCAAAGTTCTTATCACAAGAAACAGACACATATGAACAACATGTAAACATTTAGAGATGAAGAGAGTGTACATGACATGATCGGTATGGAGAGAGAGAAAGGCTAAGAAACTATTTGGTTATGCCCTCGTGGGCACAACAGGCGTGCAAGCGTGCTCGCTGCCCTTCTCAACTGCCTGCTGACTCTTGAAATGATCGGTCTATTTAAGTCTATTTATTTGTTATGGCTAGCTAGTTCCTTTTTCTCTACTTCCGCTAATTATACTTATCTATATCGTCTTTGGTCTACTATCAAATAACTCAGAATTGCTTCGGCCATGTTGGCTAGAGCCTAGAATACGCAGACTGCATCCCCTGCAGAGGGGTAAGAACCTCCCCCAAACATGAGCTGGGGCCTAGAATATGCCGACTGCATCCCCTGCAGAGCGGTAGGACCCCACCCCCAAACAGGGGCCACCCGTTCTTTAAATGGAACCTTTCACCAAAGTCACAAGACACTCATTTCAGCTTATTTTTAAAAAATTTTAAATTAGAAATAAAACTTAATTTTAATTTTAATCTTTTCTGTGTGTAAAACAAATTTAGGTGACAACATTTACAATGTAGGTTTACGCTAAATTGATCTCTGTGCATGCTTGTTTTTTGTAAAAAGGGAGAGAAAAGTAACTTATTCATTAGTCATCGCTTTTTTTTAATTGATCACCCTGTAAGATTCTGGAAAGAGATTGCGGCATGCTGCCAACATGACGGTTTCTATTGAGTGACAAAGCAGACCTGTTTACGTATGTATTTTTATTTTTAAATTAGAAATAAAACGTATTTCGTCTTACCTTCCGAAGTTTTGATCAATGTCATCATTGTATTTTGGGGGGTTCAAATCAGGCAGAAAAAAAGGCATCGTTCAATTTTTTTGTGTGACTTTTTCTTCTTTAATGTTTTCAATACAATTTTATTGTAATTTTAATCTTTTCTGTGTGTTTTTTGTTTCCTCAAACAAATTTAGGTGACAACCAAACAAGACTAGACCCGAAGCCGTTTGATGCTCAAATTAATAATAAGGACTATTTTTCAGCAATTCAGGTTGCCAGATAGGCGGAGATGTTTCTGGCCAAAAACACGCCAAAAAATGGCAACAAAATTAAAATGGCCAGAAATGGCCAAATGCCCAAATTGCTTATACAACATTGCAATACTGAAGTAGACACCAAAAATAAGAATTTATTAAAAATACTACAGCAACAAAGTTAAAATGGCCAAACATGGCCAAATACCAAAATTGTTTATAAAACATTGCAATACTGAAGTACACACCAAAAATAAGAATTTATTATAAATACTATTTTATTATTTTATTTTATTAAATAAAACTGCCTCTATGGGCATCTCAATATACAAAACACATTAAAAATACACATTCAACATTAAAATACACATTAATTCAGGTGATAAAAATCTGTATGAAACTTAATAAAAAATTACAAGCTGACATCCAGTAAAGAGAAACATCTTATTAATTTATTTATTTTCCCTGAATTCTTCTATATATTTCAGTTGATAAGTCCCGAAATTGCTCTGTAACTTTTTGTTCTGTACGAATGACAGAAAGTAAAGGTCCAGTTTAGCATTACAATATAACCCCCCCCCCCGGATAACCTTTAAAAGAATTGAGGAAACGAAGGTCTTATTGATGAAAAGCATAAAAACTTTTTCTAATTTTTAAAATAAAATGTTCGAAGGAAATAAACAAAATGGCCAACAAATAAAAATGGCCAAGCCAAAAAGTTTATAAAAAGGCCAGATTTGTCAGATTTGGCCATTATGGCCAAATTGGCAACCCTATAAACGATGATCACTGAAAAAAATAGTCCCAGAATCTCAAACAATACGCAGATCAGTTCAAAACGCAGGGAAAAAGTTTTATTTCTAATTTAACTTTAAAAAAACTCACAATTTTAACTAATTTTTTTGTAAAATAAGACTTTATTTTGATTTTAAAAATATATTTTGAGATATATAAATTAACCAAGACTCATATAACAAAAATGACTGAGGAGATGGATTCTTTCTTCCCTTGAGGAAAAAAAGGTATTTAATTTCAGAATTCGTGATTGTTTTTAATGGTGTTTGTTAAATGTTTGTTTAACATATTTTTCCTCTTCTTTCGTGATAAATTTGTTTAATGAACATTTTGTGTGCGCGTTGCATTGGAAAAAATCGAAATGGACATTGATAAACAGACACTCATTAGCAATGCATTATCGTGTAAAAATATTTAATATTCCAGTCGTTTCTTTAAAAATAAAATAAAATAAAGCCACATTGTTCAGCGACTTCATTAAACTGACCCAAATCCATTTTTTTTGTTACTTTTCTAAAGGCGCGAAATTCAAATCAATTGTCGTCTGCTCCTTTGAAATTTGTCAGCGTCTGAAAGTGACGTCATCGTTTACATGGCAACAACCAGGGTTGCCAGATAGTTGGAGACGTTTCTGGCCAAAAACATCCAGAAAGATGGCCAAAGGCCGAAATTTTTTATAAAAGCAATTATTTTATTACTTATTTTTATTAGATGAAGTATTGTAAATTAATTTATTATTTATTAATTAAGAAAATAAACTAATACTACTATTTACCTTTATCTTAATGAAGGTAGATAGTAGTATAAAAAAAACAATAACATCGATAAAACCTTGCAATACTGAAGAATTTATTCAAAATACTACTGCAACAAAGTCAAAATGGCCAAAGACTTTTCATTTATTTTTATTCGATGAAGTATTATAAATAATTATTATTAATTTTTATCACTACTTTTTACCTTCAGCTGACTTTTTTAGTTGCTTTTTAAAAATTTGTTATAACCGGCCTACCTGAAGTTACGATAAAACTATATAAATAAAAAAATTAAAATGAAAATTCTTCCCTTTGATATTTTACTTTCGTCGTGGATTTTAAATACTTTTTCTTTTCTTCCACGGACACCCAAAGGTGTCTACGAATCTTCTTGGTGATAAGGAATTTGGTACAATGTAGAGAAGGTGGTCCTGGTTGTAAAGTTTCACAACCTCGCTCACTCGATGTTAAAAACGGCGCACAACTAAAAAGAAATAAGAGAATTAATGAAAGAAAAGTAGAACCAAATTCATAAATTTGAATTATATTGTTATTTCTTTAAATAAATTAAATTGATTTTATTTGTGCGCTGTTTTTAACATCGAGTGTACGAGGGTGTGAAACTTCCCTAGATTGTGCCGAATTTAAAAACATCTGTTGACTGTGGCGACCCCAATGCAAGGAGCGTAGCTGGAGATTTGGAGTCCCGGGGGCTTGGCTCCTTGAGGGCTCCCCTCCAACATTAATGAGATTTGTTATATTGTATAATATTAGTATAAATGCCGTAGGTGAACTACTACTATTCATAAACCTTTTGCCCCCCCCCC
>VCCN01006073.1:87880-127779 GCA_006491835.1 Architeuthis dux | reverse complement strand
CCTTTTATATGCCCTGTGTGGAGTTCTGGATTACTGCTGTTTTTAGCGCGGCTCCATAGGCTAAGCCTATATTTCATATTTGATAATAAAATAGAATTATATATAATTTATTTATTTCGGCGTTTATCGATCCCCAGGCATATATAGAATATCGACCACTTTGGCAACCCCTGGCCTAATACCAACCGGACATGCATGGCGAAATATTAACTAACAACATTAATGATTAAAAGATATTATCAGTTGGACGCAGTTATTTCCCTTAGAACGGCGTCTAAAGAAAATGTCTATGAATTAGCTCCCATTTTATTACAAGAGTTATCCCTCTTTGATCATTACATTAATTTGCGTTGAATTTTCTTTCTTTTTTTGTAAACCGTTTTATAAAAAAATCTTTTCATGGTAGCCAACTCTTTGGGGGTCGAAACCAAATAATGAATTTCAACAAAACAAGTTCAAATAAAACCTTTTTGCAAGAAAAAGAACAACAAAAACACATCGTAATCAACAATGTTGACCAAGCTGGCTATGGAGTCACAGTGCTCCAATGCCACAGATATTTCAGCAGAAGAATTAAAATATTTATAATTTTTATTTAATTTCTAGTTAACTCCATGAGAAAATTCACGGATGTATTTCTATGTAATTACTTTTTAAGAAAATAAAAGTGAATTCTTTTCAGTGGAAGAGTTCATAGTTTCAAATGGTGGGTAGGAGATATTTTTTCCAGCTAAATTGTTACCTTTAAATGGAAGAGTCCATTGTTATGGACAGAAAAAATCAGTTCATTATATAAGAAGATTAGCTTAGCATAGTTTGGTATCAGACCGTCAAAGTGGGAGATCCAATGAAGATCGAACCCACTAACAACAGCTAGCAAGATTACATTGCTGATCATTGATATACACTGTGCGTCCTGATCCGTTTTTTCCCTATGATTTATTAACTTAGCTGTTTGGTATCAGACCATCGATAGTAGGAGATCCAATGAGGATTGAACTCACTAACAATGGCCAGCAAGATTAGCTTGCTGATCATTGCTATGCAACGTGCGTCCTGATCTATTTTTTTCATATGATCCACTTGTTAATCCCAGTGAAACAAATCCACTGATACATTTGGATATGTATGAAATGTTTAAAAAAAAATTCGGAATTCGTTTACCTGGAAGAGTCCATAGTTTCAAATATTGGACAGGCGGTATTTTTATCAACAAAAATGTTACTTTTGAGTGTCCAGTGTTACGGACAGAGAACGAAGAAATCGAGGAATGTGGAAACTTTTACAATGGTAGCAGAGCGTAGTTTAGAAATACGAAGAAAAAAGTGACAGACTTATTTAGTAAATACTTTTCAATTACATTCAGGAGATTTTACTCTCGCCGATTTTTGACAGGTACTACCAGGAAACGAGTCTGACTCTTTACATACCGATAGTAAACATGAATAAGGCCCTAGAATGATGTAAGAACAAACGAAACGCTGTAGGAACAAAAAGAAAACAAGCAAAATGAGTAAGGGCAATGGTTACCTTTTCCGCGTTAAATTTAAAACATTTCTTCCGCGTTAGATTTCGCTGCACTATTTTAGGGTTAGTGTTTAGGTTTAGTGTTAGTGTTAAGGTTATATAAGTCAATTGTTAACTGAGAAAATTTCAGAATTGTTAAGTAAACTGCCGTTCTGAGGTCCCCAGACAAACATAGTGCAGCGAAATCTAACGCGGAAGAAATGTTTTGAATTTAACGCGGAAAAGGTAACAATTGAATGAGTTCAGTTGTCCGAAAAATTCTTTGAATATGCATACAAAGAATTAGTATATTCATATTTTACAGTTTGAAAAAATAGAGAAAAACACGCATCACAAATTTAAATACAAAATTTATTGCAACAATACAAAACCATAAATTATACAATACAGTTTTCAAGTTTATTTTTAAAAAGTTTTAATCTTTCACGTGTACTGCGCGGTATTGTGGAGACGGTGGTCGACTGCTTTGTGGGTCGCCTCTGTGACTCATGGGACTTGAGTTTTCAAGTAACAACAGCAAAATTAAAGGACATGAAAAATGGTTATAGCAAAGATTTTTGAAAAGCAAAAAGTTAATAAAATTTGATTTGAAATATTTGGTTTATTGTGAAGATATAAATCTTAGCAACTCATTTATTCCTGATGAGAGAGATTCAGTTCATGATTCCTTACAAACTTCTTGAATACAAAACTAAGACAATTGTAATTTTCAGGCTTTATGACAACCTTTAATAAGACTACAACAATTTAAAGTCATGTGTCGCTTAACGTCCACAATTATTATTATTATTTCCCATGCGCAACAGTGTGCGTGGCGATCGGTGATAAAGTCCCGATTTTCTTTGTATCAGATTAGTGATCCTTGCAAGTCTCAAGTCTGGTTGAGACCAGGACTTTAGACTCACAAGTTTTTTATGACCACCCCCTTGGCCGGATGCGTCCACAATATGTTCTGTAAAATAGGAAGTTATGTGATTTGGACGTTGTGTGAACACTATATTACGTATGTACTTAGCAAAGCTATATGGGATACTTAGTGCCGCCTGATGTCTATGAGTCGAAGCATACATGGTAAACATTTTATTTCTAAATTGAGAAAGTTTACATTAAAATAACGATAGAAAGTACAGTACAATACATATGTAAGCCAGTGACATAGGTGGTTATTATGGCTATCAAAAAACGCACAGTATTAGAGGTTATCCATTTTCTGTAACATTATAAGCCTGGCAGAGCAATTACTTTGTTTACTGTACAGAAGGTACGAGAATAAAATGCTGTATGCGCTTCTACACCTGGTTACGCTAGCTACGTCCTGTTCTCCGATCTGGGTTTTTGAACTCCTATTATAATCTTATGGGAGCACGGACGTATATACGGATGGATGTTGTCTGGAAGGACGCTAAGCGACGCATGCCTGTATATTGAAAACAAATTGTTTGTTTTCCTTCCAATTTAATAAGGATTGCGACAAAAAAGCCTCAAATTGAATTGGCAGATTTTATAAATACAGACCTTAAGCAAGTTAATTATTTTTAACAAACCAAACGAAGCATTTTCATTTCATAACTTCTAGCATTTAATTAACCCTTTCGAGACGGACCAGCCAGATCACGAACATTTGTTTACAACCAAATCTAATAATACCAATTAGCAAAAAAAAATAAAAAAATAAATAAAAAATAAATAAACACTATTGAATCAGTCCGAGCAACATGGCGGTTTCCATGTAGTGGTGGAGTGCTTACGAAATTAACGATATGATCGAATTTCGATACCATAACAACCAAGGATAGACTTATGAATGCCCAGGAGGGCCTGCAGACCATTCTTGACTCTGGTGACGAGTTTGAAACGGGGGAAATTATTGTTTTATTAGAATTCATTATAATTACATGATCCTGAGACATAATTGTTTATTACAATTTCATCCTTGATACATTTATTTTTACAATATACGAGGAATGTCCTTAAAAGTAAGGTACAAACATTTACTAATCCAACATGTTTATTACTATACAAATAAAACAGTATGCATATGTTACCAGCACTACTAGGCTACTTTTCCACATAGTCGCCATCGAGATTGATGCACTTGGTCCCATCGGTGCACGAGCGCATAAATACCCTCCTCGAAGAAGGTGGCGTCAAGTGATTGGAGCCACCCTTGCACCTCTGCAACAACAAGCATCATCTGTGTGGAACCGCTTCCCGGATAAATGTCTTTTGAGGGGCCCAAACAGATGATAATCTGAAGGAGCCAAGTCAGGACTATGCGGTGGATGCGGTAAAACATCCCAACCATATCGCCATAGCCACTGTTTTGACAGGTTGGCCATGTGTGGGTTGGCGCTGTTGTGCAGCAGGATGACACCCTTACGCAAACGTGATGCACCCAGGGCTCATCACCCGTGATCATGTGCTCCTGGCGAGCTCTTGGCTATAACAGGCCAGGCGGCGAAGTCACGTTGGAGATATACTGTGAATTACGTTGTAGCGGCTCTGAGTTTGTGACAATGGTGATAGCTTACCGGTGATAAGCGAAGGAGAGAGAGGTTCCAGCCATTCCTGACATGGTCACACGACATAGAGTTTTTTTTTCTTCTGTGGGAAACTCGTGAGACACTTCCCAGTGTGCGGCTAGTTCCGCATGGCAACAAGGTTTATGAAACAAAGAGCGAACGCAGTCACAAAGGGCTGGGATGACGAAGTGAACGATGTCTCCTTTGAACGTATGAAAAACAATTCGTTTTCTGGTGTTTGCTGGGAGAAGTTCCCCCCGAAGAAATGTCGTATGATTGATACTTTGGGCCTTGCGATTCTCCCGTTTTAAAGAGACATTTCTACTACAACTGAGTAATGCGATTTTTGTTCCTGGGTAGAGAGTGTTATTTTCTAATTGCTTATGTGTAAAAAGTATAGAAAAAGGCTATTATTCCCTTCAAACTTTGCTTTTGTAACCATGACAGTGATATTCATATGTAATTGTTTTTCTTACTTTCCTGGGCAGTGTGTGTTATTTTCTAATTGCTTATGTGTAAAAAAATGTAGCTGAATAGTTATATATTTCCTGCGGGTGCTAGAAGTCCGTGAGGTAAAAAGACAGAATTTCAACTGCTGATTTTCTAGAATGGTAGGCTCTTCACACCTGGAAGATTGGCATAACACAATCTTCCTCCCCACATTCCCCCTCCATTTAAACTTAGTAAATATCATGTATACATTTTTGTTCCTGGGTAGTGAGTGTTATTTTCTGATTGCTTATGTGTAAAAAGTATAGAAAATGGCTATTATTCCCCTCAAACTTTGCCTTTATGACCAGGACAGTGATACCAACTTGTGTTCGGACAATCTAATCTAACCTGAAGAAGGTCGTAGAATGAATCGTCCGATACGTTGTGTCATCATCAAAGATGGGAAGAAGAGATTAGATTTTCTGAACAAAATTTGGTATGTTAATGACTCTTCTCAAAATTATAGACAGGACAGCGTTATTCGCATGTACAACAAGCATTATACTGTGCAATGCGATTTCTGTGCCTGGGTAGTGAATGTTATTTTCTAATTGCTTATGTGTGAAAGGTATAGACACATGGCTATTATTCCCTTCAAACTTCGCTGTTATGACCAGGACAGTCAGTGATACCAACTTTTGTTCGGACAATCTAATCTATTCTTCTTATCTTTGATGATGACACACGTTTTGGCCAATTCATTCTACGGCCTTCTTCAGGTGTAATATGTAATAGTCTCCTTTATTGGTCTCTTTACCCAATGGTGCAAAGCAAAAAAAATGGTATCAAACAGAAAATTTAAACGTTAACCACAATGCTATTTTATCATGGAACAATCTTGATTGCATGCTAAATTAGAATAACGTATTCACAAGCGTTGAGGTTAACATTTAAATTTTAAGCATTTGATACCGTTATTTTGCTTTGCACCTCCGGAGAAAAAGACCGATAAAAGAGAGTCTCTTTCATTACGGCTATTACATTTTTCACCTGAAGAAAGCCATAGAATGAATCAGCTGAAATGTTGCATCATCATCAAAGATGGGAAGAAGAGATTAGATTTTCTAAACAAAAGTTGGTATGTTAATGACTCTTCTCAAAGTTATAGACAAATCTTGAAATGTTAATGACTCTTCTCAAAGTTATAGACAAATCTTGAAATGTTAATGACTCTTCTCAAAGTTATAGACAAATCTTGAAATGTTAATGACTCTTCTCAAAGTTATAGACAGGACAGTGTTATTCACATGTACAACAAGCATTATACTGTGCAATGCGATTTTTGTTATTTTCTGATCGTTTATGTGTGAAAAGTATAGAAAATGGTTATTATTCCATGCAAAAGTTTGCTTTTGTGACCAGGACAGTGATATTCACATGCAATTGTCTTTCTTACTTTAAAAATGTGCAAATCGCCCGTTGTCCAATTGGAAATAAGTAGATTTCAAATTATCACTGTCTTGGTCCCAAAAGCAAAGTTTGAAGGGAATAATTGACATCTTATACTTTTTAGACATAATCAATCAGAAAATAACACTTATTACCCAGGAACAAAAAAAGGTGAAACTATGTTGCGCAGTATAATCAGCATTTAATTTTAATATATTCTCAAATAGATAAACAATTACGTTATGTCAAATAAGATAATTCTGAAGATGATTTCTGTGTAGACAGAATAATGTCTCAGAATCCATATGAATGGCTTTCGAGATGTGTGGCCAGAATAATGTCTCAGAATCCATATGAAATGCGCCTCGAAATTGAATCTGAATGTAACTCGAATCTAACAGTTTTTGGCGAAAGATTTTCCTAATCTTTCCCATTTATAAGAAATGGAAATTAAGAAATATTGAACGTAAATTATTTTAGAAAATTCTCTCCAATGAAATTATTTTCATACTTCCGTAAAATTATTTATAAAAACAAAAACTATTTCAAAATATTGAACGAATTATTGAACAAAAATATGTATTTCAAAATATTGAACGAAATATTGAAAACGAGTATTTCAAAATATGGAACGAAATATTGAAAAACGTGTATTTCAAAATATTGAACGAAATATTGAACAAACACATGTATTTCAACATATTGAACGAAATATTGAAAAGCGTGTATTTCAAAGTATTGAATAACGTGTATTTCAAAATATTGAACGAAATATTGAAAAACGTGTATTTCAAAATATGGAACGAAATATTGAAAAATTTGTATTTCAACATATTGAACGAAATATTGAAAAACGTGTATTTCAAAATATTGCACGAAATAATGAAAAGCGTGTATTTCAACATATTGAACGAAATATTGAAAAGCGTGTATTTCAGCATATTGAACGAAATATTGAAAAGCGTCTATTTCAAAATATTGAATAACGTGTATTTCAAAATATGGAACGAAATATTGAAAAGCGTGTATTTCAAAATATGGAACGAAATATTGAACAAAAACATATTGAACGAAATATTGAAAAACGTGTATTTCAAAATATGGAACGAAATATTGAAAAATTTGTATTTCAACATATTGAACGAAATATTAAAAACGTGTATTTCAAAATATTGCACGAAATATTGAAAAGCGTGTATTTCAACATATTGAACGAAATATTGAAAAGCGTCTATTTCAGCATATTGAACGAAATATTGAAAAACGTTTATTTCAACATATTGAACGAAATATTGAAAAAAGTGTATTTCAAAATATGCAACGAAATATTGAAAGATGTGTATTTCAAAATATGGAACGAACTATTGAAACGCGTGTATTTCAAAATATGGAACGAAATATTGAAAATCGTATATTTCAAAATATTGAACGAAATATTGAAAAGCGTGTATTTCAAAATATTGAATAACGTGTATTTCAAAATATTGAACGAAATATTGAACAAAAACATGTATTTCAAAATATTGAACGAAATATTCAAAAACGTGTATTTCAAAATATGGAACGAAATATTGAACAGAAGAAATTCAAAATTTTTTTTTAGACTTTGGAACAAGCTCAAATAATGAATTGCTTGTAAATTCTCTTCAAATCAGTTCTATGAACGATGTAGAGCAGCGTTACTCAAAGTATTTGATCTCGTGGACCGTCAAGGTTTCTTTTTTAATGTATCGGGACCGTTAGCATAACTGTGCCAAATTATTATTCCTACATAATCAGTGAAATATTAATTGAACATTCGTCGTAATGTTAATCTTTATCGGAGAAAAATATAATGAATATATGAAAAGTTAACAAAATAGCAGTTGCTCAAAAGCTCCCTGTCAAGGTAAGGAATCTAAAGGCGCGCTATTTTTAATATGAACTAAAGCAAATGTTTTATTTCAGATAAGCATTTCATAATAAGTGGTATATAAATAAATATTAGATAGATATTTAAATGAAATTTTCAAGTCTAGGAGATAAATGTTACAAAGCCAAGTCATTTAGGTGTTCTTGAGTTTTATATAGTTTCTCTATGTTGAAATTATGTCCAAGCGTGGCCAACAATGACGTCTAGTAATATATACTTTAAACGTCATTACATATGTGAAAACGGGCCGTGTACCGGCAGTCCATGGTTCGCGTAGTGGCACCGGTACGCCTACCATGCTTTGAGTAGAAATGGTGTTTAGTAAGAATTCAACAATGATATGCTCTTAATCATTTTCATAGAACTTTTTAGGTGTTTCAGAGGTTTAATTGGCCTCTAAAATCAAAAGCTTTAGGTGGACCACTAAAATGGAAAAGCTTTAAGTGGACCATTAAAATGGAGAAAAAAAAGGAGAAGATTAAAGTGGACCATTAAAATTGAAAAGCTTTAAGTGGACCACTAACATGGGGAAAAGCTTTAAATAAACAAAAGCGCCTTTAATCAGACCATTAAAATCGAAAAGCATTAAGAAGACCATTAAAATCAAAAGCTTTAAGTGGACCATTAAAATCAAAAGCTTTAAGTGGACCATTAAAATTGAAAAGCCTCAAGAGGACCATTTAAGTTGCAAGATTTAAGTATACCATTAAAATTGAACAGCTTTAAATAGACCATTAAAATCGAAAAAGCTCTAAGTGGACCATTGAAATTGAAATGTGCCATTAAAATTGAAAAGCCTCCGGTGGACCAATAACACCGAACCATTAAAATAAAAAAAACTCTAAATCGGCCATTAAAATCGAAAAGCTTCAACCGGACCATTATGTTAATGGAGAAGAGAGTGGATGATAGTTAAGAGAGTGGGAGAGTGAGAATTTGAGCAAACCACTCTCCCATAACTACCTTACCTGCCCGAGAAGTGGCAGAGAAAGCCTGTTACTGGCATAGTTAACTTTGGCAGGGACCAAACTCTTTAAGGACGGCTGTGAACGAAACCTAGCATAGATGGAACAACAGGACCAGGGAGTTAGTGGGAGCAAGACCAGTCCTCAAATGAATTAGCCAACAAAGAGTCAAGTGGTTTGGACACCTGACAAGTATGCAAAGCCACCATACGGCGGTGGTTTCGAAACCGGTGTCTGTGGACCTCTGGGGTCCGACAAATAATGTGTATGTCAAAATATGGAACGAAATATTGAACAAAAACATGTATTTCAACATATTGAACGAAATATTGAAAAACCTCTGGGCTCTGACAAATAATGCTCGGGGGTCCGCAGAAGTGTTCCCTCTAAACATGATATTGCGAATCCTATTGCAGAGAAACAACATCATCCATCGCACAGTTATCGAAAAACATGATTATTGTACACAGACCTGTACTATATATATAAGAATTCAAATACATATAATCCATTAAAAATAATATGATTTTCAAAGGTAAAAATTGTTCATTATTGTAGTTCATTGATTATAGGCTGATTAATTAAATGCTAAAAATAGGGGTCCGCCAGAATATTTCCTTTAGAAGGGGTCCTTGAGTTTTCAAAGTTTTGAAACCACTGCCATAGAGCACACAGTAAAAGAATGTCAGGGTTCCGGGCGAGAGGAAGAATACGAAAGACCTGGATTGAGGGTGTGGAGGAGACCCTGAAAGCAAACAACATCCAACCTTTCGACTAAAAGCGGGAACACATTGCTATCACATCACGTGAACTCATGCAAGCTCACGAGGCCTCAAAACCATGAAAATCAGCAGTAGGATCCACACTTGTGTCACTTCAGCTCACGTGATTTTACATGTGGTCACCAGATATTACAAGAGAAGAATACAACCTCACGCTATCACGCAACCCCGAAAATGTGTGCAGAAACAGAAAATGTGAGACGTGAAGTCACAGGAGCAGACCGGCAAGGACTCGTGATATCACGTGACTTGCAGCCATTACAGCAGTGTGTCTCGAAACGTTCAATGTTTGTATGGAAATACAGTTTTTATTTATTTTATTTGTCCCCCGTTTTTGAACATCCAGCTGGTTTTGATTGATTGATTGTTTTGTTTAACGGCACATCGACCCTTGGTGGGTCATTTAGTGCCGAATTCAGGAGGGGGAGGGGGGATCCCATGTCCCCGTCACTAAAGACTTGAGGGGGGGGGGAATCCCAAATCTCTGTCACTGAGACAAATGCAACGAGGACCGGGATAAAGGGGGGAGGGGTGGAGATCCCAAAAGCTTCTCAGGACGAATCCTGAGCATGTTAATGGTGATCGCCTCCCGACCAGCTGGCCAAGATATCCTGTGCAACTGCTCCCAGGACGATTCTCTTTATTCGCCCCCCCCCCGGTGGCAAATGATGACATGAAGTCCTTTTTAATGTGGGGCAGAGAGGTGGAGATCCCATGTCCCTGTGACTAGAGACTTGAGGGGGGAGAATCCCAAATCCCTGTCACTGAAACAAATACCACGAGGACCAGGATAGGTCAAAAGCTTCTCAGGACGAAATCCCGAGCGTGCTAATGGTGATCGCCTCCCGACCAGCTGACCAAGATATCCTGCGCAACTTCTGCCAGGACGATACCCGAACATGCCACAAGGACCTCCGAAGGGCCGTGGTTCTCTGAACTTCGAGGCCATGGCGGTTTCGAAGCACATATACTCCACGTTGATCCTAGCCACAGCCAAGATATCCTGCGCAAAACATCGAGCTGATGATGTTAAAAACGGAGGTAATGTCCAAGAATACCGCTCGGCGTTAAAAACGGCGTTTAAAATAAATAAATAAAGACTGTATTCCCATACAAACATTTAACGTTTCACACACTCGCCCACTCGATGGTAGAAACGGCGCTCAAATAAAAAAAACAATTTAACAATTAAAGTTCTTCAAAGCCTTTACAGTATGTTTTCGTTCATTTTTAAAACACGAGTTACCTCCCATTTTACGTACATATTGTGGCCTAGCAATTCAAATAAGCGTTAAACTGGCCTGCACACTACTAACGCCCACGTGAACTCACATCAGTTCACGTGACGTAATAGCAATGTGTTCCCCGGCCTTAACCGTCAGCTCTTTTCCCCATGCGACGCCCTCGATGGTACAAACGGATGGACGAGAGGATTTCAGAAGATAAATTACGTTTTTTCTGGAATAGGGGTCTCAACCTTTTTTTTTTACACCGTGGGTCTGTTTAACATGATAAGTCAACTATAAGTCACTTATAAGTGGCTGAGACACTCAATTTCGTCAGTGAGGCGCTAAGTCCGACTGATAATCTTAAAAAATCTTTAAAAAATTGCAAGGGGAATTTTAAAAAGATTTTTACATCATTTTTTAAAGATTTTTAAGATTATCTTTTAGATTTTACAGGGTTCCTCAGATATATTGTTATCCCCAGAGCTCCGGCAGTTGAGGGGTCTGTGGATCCCACGCACCGCCTCTGATTTCGTTTCAGGTGCAGCTGACCCATATCGTTTTATATCACCTAATCACATCGTTTCCCCGTGGCCCGGTAAGAACGTGCTTTGCAGACCAGTGTCGGCCCGCAACCCGGAGGTCGGGGGCCTCTGTACTGGAACATCTTATAAGGTTTATTGAGAATCGATTTGGCACATGGCCGACCAACAAGGATGAAACCCAGTGAAGTCTGTTTTAAGGTCATGTTAATATTGATTAAAGGTCTAAACTCATTGTGAATAGCTTGTGAATTAATAATATCGCAACGGGGAATGCTGTACACACAAGAAAACTAGAAAGCACTCAGAGAGCGCATTCTTCTGCCCACGCCGTACACTGACTCAATCGAAAAGAAATTCCTGGATCCGCCCCAACATTTAATCACTTCTTCCTTAGCTCATGGTCCACCCTTCCATAAAAGTTAATTGAAAACTTTTGGAGATATCGTGTGGACAGACATGAGCGTATACATAAATGTATAGAAAAAAAAGGAGAAAAATATCTCTCGATCGGAAAAATATTCCTGAATCCGCCTCCAAATTCAATCACTTCTTCCTTACCCCATGGCCCACCCTTCCACAAGATTTCATTGAAATTCATTGAGAACCTTTGAGGATACCATGTGGACAGACATATAACCTTTGGAGATATTGTGTGTTCTGGACCTGTAGCTACAATGTAGGAGAGGTAACTGTGCATGGATCCACCCCAAAATCTAATCACTTCTTCCGTAGCCCATTGCCCAACCTTCCACAAAATTTCATTGAAACTCATCGAGAACCTTTTGAGATATCATGTGGACAGACAAACAGACTGACTGACGGACGGACAGAAAGACAGACAGAAAGACACTACCGAATGCATATACCTCTCCAACTTCGTTGGCAGAGGTGAATAAGTTTATAGCGAAAAATATTTGATCCTTCCATATTTTGGATATTAATCGAAAGATTGGAGAAAATAAAGTTCTATTTCTAGATGGTAAAATAAAAAAAAACAAAACGAAAAAGCCTGGCTGCTGCTAGGTCAAACTCCACACCCTGTCGTTTTCACATTTATGCTAAATTGATCACTTAGTTTGTGCCCGGCTGCATTCACGCTTGTTTGCTTTTGAGCTGAAAATGATTACTGCAAATTTTGTATTGTATATATAATAAATTTAGCCAAGTTGGTAAGAGAGCCGCTTACCAATCACTTGGTCGTGATTACAAAATGAAATGTTAATTTTATATATAGTTTTAGTTTAACGTGATGTGATAGACAAACAGTGAAGAGAACAAAACAAAAATTTGAAACGAAAACTCAAGAATGATTAATTTTCGCTTCAATATCTCTGAAGAGCTTTTCTCTGGATTCTTAGATTCAACTTTTGGAGTTTTTTTTAGTGATCACTGCCCAACAAAAGGCTTTTAGAGGGGTGTTCAGTATGCAATCTAAGTTTATGCTAAATTAGTCATTATTTGTGCCCGCTTGTTTTTTTTTTTTAAATTCAGACCTTTTTTAGTGATCACAGCCCAACAAAAGGCGAGAGAAGTAACTTATTTATTGATCACAACTTTTTCCAATGTTTTAATTGAGCACCCCCAACTCGGCACGCTTTTGTAAAAAATAACTCCGAAACGAAATCTCAACAATTATTAATTTTGGCTTCAATATCTCTGAAGAGCTTTTCTTTGGAATGTATGTCTTCGACAATCTTCCAACCATTTGTAGATCCGACGATTCTTAGATTCAACTTTTGAACTACCTTTATTTGAGTAAATCTCAAGAAGACTTAAATTCTTCGAATTCAATGCCAAAAATCCGTTTTTTTTGTCGTGTTCACACTTTTCTTGCGAACGAGCAAGTCTTGAAAGCTGCACCGTATGCATAGGGTTATATTTATCAGCCTCTGACGACTTACGAAGCGTTGACTGGACGCCCCGGCCTCTTGATTCGGGAGGTTTTGGGTTAGGGTTAGGGGTTAGGGTTCTTTTATTCAAACCGTTTGATTCCTGCTTAATTTTCGACGGCAATGGAGGATTAGAAAAAGTCACCTTCATTTTGCCGTTTTCATTTTCAGTCGAAAGAGTTTCAAACTTTTCACGAAGTCTCTGACGAAAAGTTTGTAATGTCACTATTTGCTCTTGGCCCCCTCTAGTGCCAGAATTGTTTTTCTCATTCAGGTCTTTTTGTTCTCGTTTGATCAGAACTCTGGCACTATGGATTGGAGGTCGACTATCGGGTGGCGGACTCTTAGGTGGTGCTGGTTGTAGCATTTTCTGGCCGTCTTTCTGTTCAGTTTCAATACCACTTGGCTTGCTCTCTAAATGGCATGTTAGTCTCTCGCCTGCAGCCATTGCTGGTATTTGCAATTTCGTGGCCTGCTGACTGCAGCATTTGGTCGTATTGCTTACTTGTATCCTTTGTTGGACACTTGAATCACGTAGCTTGGAAGAGTCCGGTTTCGTCAAGGATGCGACCGGGGACTTTCCAAAGAACGATTCTAGTGTGGATTTTTCCAATGGAGCAATTTTTATTGAACTGGCAATTTCTGTCAGAGTCCCGTTTGTGTTTTTAATTGTTGAACATTCCCGCTTTTGTAAAGACCCATTTGTCCGCGTTTCGTCTGTGTTTTTAATCGTTGAACATTCCCGTTTTTGTAAAGACCCATTTGACCGAGTTTCGTCTTTGTTTTTAATTGTTGAACATTCCCGGTTTTGTAAAGACCCATTTGTCCGAGTTTCGTCTGTGTTTTTAACTGTTGAGCATTCCCGCTTTTGTAAAGACCCATTTGTCCGAGTCTCACCTATGTTTTTAATTGTTGAACATTCCTGATTTTGTAAAGACCCGTTTGTTCGACTTTCGTCTGTGTTTTTAATTTTTGAACATTCCTGCTTTTGTAAAGACCCGTTTGGTGAAATCTCCACTGATGCCGTTTCTTTGGGATCTTCTACAGTCTGCTCATTGGATGTAGAATTCGCGATAACGCCATTTTGATTGACATAAAATTTCGGGTCGTGCCATGGCCTCTTTGGGAAGTTCCCGTCTGTTTTTGAAAGCGAGATGAACGAAACTTCTTTTTTAGTACAGAGATTATTCGGTGTAGATTGACTTTGATGATCGTTCTTACCAACTTCATCGGACTTTCTTTTCTGCTCCTGGCTGCCTCTAGTGTCAGAATTGTTTCTTTCGTTCAGGTTTTTGGGTTCGAGTTTGGTCAACGTAACCTGTTTTTTAATATAGAGATTCGGTGTCACTTGACGTTGAGGATCATTCTTACTGGCTTCATCAACTCTCTTTTGTTTTATTACATTATTCAAAACACCGGCTTCATCTGCTTTCTTTTGTTTTATTGCATTATTAAAAAAACCGGCTCCCTCTACTTTCTTTTGTTTTATGTCACTAGTCAGAAAACCGGCTTCGTCTAAATTCTTTCGTTTTATTACATTATTAAAAAAACCGGCTTCATCTACTTTCTTTTGCTTTATTGCATTATTCAAAAAACCGGCATTATTCAAAAGACCGGCTTCATCTACTTTCTTTTGTGTTATTACATTATTAAAAAACCCGGCTTCATCTACTTTCTTCTGTGTTATTACATTATTCAAAATACCAGCTTCATCTACTTTCTTTTGTTTTATTAGATTATTAAAAAAACCGGCTTCATCAACTTTCTTTTGTTTTATTACATTAGTCAAAGAATATCTTCTACTGGAATTATTTCTGATATATTCACTGCTGTTTTTTCTCGGATAGGCACAACCTTTGTTTGCTATGGAATTCCTCCTGGTTCCCCCGTTCTTGTCACAGTCATTTGAAAGAAGCTGTAGCGTCGTGCCAAAATTCTTGGATGATTTCTGGCGACGGAGGATTTGGCTTTGTCCGATTGGTATCAACGAAAACTGGTGACCTCGACAGAGGCCTGGATTTCTGTCCAAATCGTAGACAACAGTGGGGTAACTTTGTGACCCATTTCTCGGCTTCTGGCCCCACCCGGCCTCCTGTTTTCTGTAGGACAGTTGGACGCCCGAGTCTCGACGCTGTTTTCCTCCCGTCCATCCGGCTATGTCGTGAAGGGCCGGGGGAGAACTCAGTCGCAACATTATGGCATGATCTACAATGGAAAACAAGGAGAGTGGTAATAGACAAGAACTGATAAAAGCAATCGCTAAGCCAAAATATTTTGGCATGTATTAATCACCGCTACCCACAACACTGATTTAAATACTGTTGCTGGGTTTAGATTATTCATGTGTTCTGACATTTATATATATCTATGTATCTATGTCCACAGTTCATCTTTACTGTCGGAACATTCCCACAAGAGGGCGACAGACCTCCGTAGCTAGCTCGGGCATTTGTCAGGAGAAGGACACTGCTGCCAAACCTACGACCTATGGGCCCTGCTCCTATCCGCGCCACTCCGGTGACCATAAGATGCAAACCCTCGGTTTAAAGGGTGGGGACGATCCTGGGCAAGTCGCACTTCACTTTAAAACTACACTGCTCAGGCTGGAGGTTTACTCCGCACGTTGGTCCCGCCTTCTATGGACCAAATGCTGTGGAGGGCCATCCCCCAAATCTTCGCTCGTGAAGCCAAGCCATTCATCTATCTATGTATCCGGACTTCGCCCAGCCCTAATCGTTCATAGTAGAAACTTGAAATTTTGCACACACACTCCCCTTAATGAGTAGAGAAAATGCTTTTTTTTGCATTTTTAAATAATTACCCCCGCTAAATAGGTTTTTAGTGGGGATTCAATATGCAATGTAAGTTTATGCCAAATTGATCCCTTAGTTTGTGTCCAGCAGTATTTCAAATACAAATATATCTGGGTTTATATTGTTCATAATGACAAATTTCGAGCGTTTTTATGGATACTCGTAATTCATTGGTTATTGTGGACAAAAAGTCAGTGGTACACCCTATTTAAAAAATGTTGTTCTATTTTTTTAACAAATATTCGACCCAGTAAGATCCTAAACGTAAAACATTTTAATTAAATCAAAAAAGCTTAAATAACATTACTTTAGACAATAAACAAAAATTAGCTATAATAAGTTGAAAAAGATTTATAAAACACTAAACAACAAACATGAATTAACTTATTATAATTGTAAGTTGCATTAGATTTATATATTTTGATTCTATTTCCTTTTAAATCCCATCTAGTTAGTCATTTTCGCCTTTAAAAACAAAACGAGGCCAAAACGTCCGGGGTAGAAATATTTTCGGCCGAATTGTCCGCGGCCGAACTGTCCGGGCCGAATTGTCCGCCGCCGAATTGTCCTAGCTTTAGTTTAGAATTCGGTTTAGAATAGCATGACAGGCGAACAGACATCTGAACAAAGAAAGTGGCAATGGTGTTTATATGTTTAGATGAGCCAAATTGCACTAATAGCCTGACTCAGAGAAGCATTACCCAGCATGTACACCTCTGTTTCCTGTGCTGTTGCAAACACACTGTTCAGAAAAGAATTAGCTTTGTGCAAGACATGTTTGAGTTAAACAAAGCCGCACAGTAGAGCCACATAGCAACAAGCAAACATAAATGAAACAAGAAAGCTGAATGAAAATGCTTTTTTTGCCTTTTGAAAATGACCCCCCTAAATAGATTTTTAGTGGGGGGTTCAATATGCAATGTAAGTCTATGCCAAATTGATCCCTTAGTTTGTGCCCTGCAGCATTCTCACTTGTTTCTTTTTGAAAATTTGGACTATTTAGTGATCACTGCCCACCACCACTGTTTAATTTACGAGGGAAAAGAAGCATATATAGGTGGCGGTGATTCATAATTTCCCTTGGAATGCTAGTCATTAATATTTAAAGAGTTTTTCAAAAAAGAACAATTGAACTCATTTTTGTCAAACTCCAGTACAAAGTCTGAAGTTTTCCTACCGTAACAAGAACAACAAGAACAATCCTCACCAAAGGTAGGGTTGTAAACCGATATATAAAATTCAAATTCCCCTACAGTGATTTGACCTCAAGACCAACAGATTTCTAGAAGGCTGTTTTACTGACTGAGCTAAATTGACAAATCTTTGGTATTGACGAAAATTGATCACACGGGTGTATTTCATTCTAATAAATAAATACATTTATACTAAAGAATATATATTTTTATAATTATTTGTATTATTATATATACAATGCAAAAGTTGCTGTAATCATCTTCAGTAGTGATGGTCACACTATATTCGAGGTCGCATTGAACTAGAATAAATACGGTAACATATATTAAGTATTAAATTAATGAAATTAAAATATTAAATTGATAAATACTTCGTAATTGCAGCCCATTGTATACTTTTTAAATCCATCCGTAATTTGTAAAAGTGATCTACGATTTCTGGTGACATATTTTCGTTTTTTAAAATTTTTAAATAGGCCGTCTGTCTAGCAACTTTCGCTGCTTTGTTATACGCTTCCCTCTAGCTATCTGACTGACTGACAATACTCAAATGTTCAAATATTATGCTTTCTCCCTTTATTTATTTGTTTTTATTTTTTATGGGAGAGGTGATGCTCGTGCAGTAGGAGCATTACCCTTAGTTTTTCATTTGTTCAATTAGAAAATATTTGTCCCGAATTTTCTTCAAAGTCACATTGTTGGAAAGAGTGGTTATAGAAGAGTAAGGCAGAGTTTGTTAATGTAGAATATATTAGAAGAGACAAATATATACATGGTTGCTTTTATATTTAGATGTAGGATTTAGTGAAAATTGATTTGATGCTAGATTTAAGTCCAAATCATAATAGGCTAAGAAGATCAATCTTAAGTTTTCTTGTAAAATTATTCCAAAAACAGTAATGCATTTTTTGGTGATTGAATTTAATCCATATCTAATTGTTATGCACGATGGAACATAGAGGCATCCCTGTTTGGAGCCTTTTGTACTTAATGAATTAATTTCATTAGTTCGTTTAAAATACTTTCATAGACAAGGTGGGGATACCTTATTTAATGAGTCATGTACAAGTAAACAATTTTGCAGTGCCGTTTGATTTTCAAGTTTGAGGATGTTGAAACTAGCATATACAGGCTTACAATTGGCATGAAAGTCAGAAAAAGATATAGGATGAATGGCCCTATTTTGCAATTTGAAAACCATTTTATTATGAATATTTGAGCTTTGTCCCCATATCTGGCAACCATAGGTAAGATGAGATGAGAAAATAGCATAATACAGGGATTTCAGATCTACTTGAGGCTTGAAATCCTAACCTTTTCGTCTTTGTTGCTGTAGCTCGTGTGTATGTCAGGGTGCCGCGGCCCCCAGTAGTGTTTCTTAATTTTATATATCGGTTTGGGTAGCCGGACAATTCGGCTCGGACAGTAATTGATTACGACAATGGTTGTTAGAATTTGCACTTGCCTAGGACAAAAGATTGCCAAAATGTTTTATGCAAATTTGTACACTTCAACTTTTTGCTCATTTTAAACATTTCAAATACAAATATATCTGGGTTTCTATTGTTCATAATGACAAATTTCAAGCGTTTTTATGGATACACGTAATTCATTGGTTATTCGACCCAATAAGATCGTAAACGTAAAACATTTTAATTAAATAAAAAAAGCTTAAATAACATTACTTGAGAAAATAAACAAAAATTAGTTATAAAACACTAAACAACAAACTTATTATTATTGTAAATTGCATTAGATTTATATATTTTGATTCTATTTCATTTTAAATTCCGTCTAGTTATTTTAGCCTTTAAAAACAAAGAAAGCTGAATGAAAATCAGTTCATATATAGTTACGATGCAGGGGTTGTAACTGTAAATATTCCTGGATCCACCTCAATTTTTTAATCAATTCTTTCTCAGCATATGCTCGCCACTTCTAGAAAATGTCACTGAAATTCACTGAGAACTTTTCGAGATATTGTGTGGACAAACACGAGTGAATGTATGAATGTATGAAAACAGAAATAATCAAAAAATATATTTCATCCGAAAAATATTTCTGGATCCCCCCCAAAATGTAACCAATTCTTCTTTATCCCATGGCGTAAACTTCCAGAAAATTTAATCGAAATTCATTGAGAACTTTTGGAGACATTGTGTGGATATATAGCTAAGATGTAGGATTGATAACTGTAAAATATTCCTGGATCCGCCCCCAAATGTAATAATTTCTCCCGTAACCCATGGCCCACCCTTCCATAACATGTCATCGAAATTCATTGGGATGTTTTGAAGATATTGTGTTGACAGACAAGCAGAGATGAGTGAATATATAAACCTCTTCCAATTTCGTTGGCAAAATTTGTATCATCTCTTCCTTAGTCCATGGCCCACCTTTTCACAAAATGTCATTGAAATTCATTGAGAACTTTTGGAAATATTGTGTGGAGTGAATATATAAACTTCGTTGGCAGAGTTAAATGAACCCGTAATGCTTTATTAAAGAAAATTTCCTATTTCGCTAATGCTTGGCTACAACAAATATTTGAGTGATAAGTGCCCAACGCACCATTTTTAAAAAGTTGATATTTTCATTTTCTGCAGGTACAATGCTCATTTTTTTTATTTTGAAGCTTGAACACTCTGCATTATGATCCATAGTGTTCACTTCAAAACAAAAATAAAACTGAGCATCGTAGATCTAAAAATAACGAAACTATCAACTTTAAAAATGGTTCGTTGGTCACTTATCATGCGCGGCTACTCATTTCCTTTATGTAGACAGACATAAAGCAAAAGAAAACGTCACTAAAGACGAAATTGGTGTATAATTAATAAATACTCTTTATTTTAGAGTGTCTTTTACGATATAGGATTGATAACTGTAAAATATCCATGGATCCACCCCAAAATTGAAGTCTTTTAAGGTCATGTTAATATTGATTAAAGATCTAAACTCATTGTGAATAGCTTGTGAATTAATAATATCGCAACGGGGAATGCTGTACACACAAGAAAACTAGAAAGCACTCAGAGAGCGCATTCCTCTGCCCATGCCGTACACTGACTCAATCGAAAAGAAATTCCTGGATCCGCCCCAACATTTAACCACTTCTTCCTTAGCTCATGGCCCACCCTTCAATAAAATTTCATTGAAGTTCATTGAGAACTTGTGAATATATCGTGTGGAGAGACAGCGTATACATAAATGTATGAAAAAAAAGTAGAAAATATCTCTAGATAGGAAAGATATTCCTGGATCCGCCCCAAAATCCAATCACTTCTTCCTTACCCCATTGCCCACCCTTCCACAAAATTTAATTGAAATTCATTGAGTACTTTTGGAGATATCGCGTGGAAAGACGGACGGAAACAAATTTTCCATGAAGATTCAAGATGGCGGAAATTTCTCAGAAATGACCCCTACTCAGACCATGTGACCAATTTATTTTTTATTCATTATTGATAGGAGAAAATGTCTAAACAAACAAAATGTCTGGCTCTCAAAATTCCAACAGAACTTTTCTAGCAGCTAGACTATTATGCAGACAGACATAAAACACAAGAAAACGTCACTAAAGACGAAATTGGTGTATAATTAATAAAGACTTTAGGGTGTGTTTTACGATATAAGATTGATAACTGTAAAATATCCATGGATCCACCCCAAAATTGAAGTCTGTTTAATCAAATCTTCCTTACCCCATTGCCCACTCTTCCACAAAATTTCATTTAAATTCATTGAGTACTTTTGGAGATATCGTGTGGACAGTCTGACGGGAAAAGGATTTCCATGAAAATTCAAGATGGCGGAAATTTCTCAGAAATGACCACTACTTAGACCATGTGACCAATTTTTAAAAATTCATTATTGATAGAAGAAAATGTCTAAACAAAACAAAATTTCTGGTTCTCAAAATTCCAACAGAACTTTTCTAGCAGCTAGACTATTATGTAGACAGACATAAAACACAAGAAAACGTCACTAAAGAAATTCCTTAAAGGCTCTTTATTTTAGGGTGTGTTTTACGATATAGGATTGATAACTGTAAACTATCCATGGATTCACCCCATTGCCCACTCTTCCACAAAATTTCATTGAAATTCATTGAGTACTTTTGGAGATATCGTATGGACAGACGGACAGGAAAAAAATTTCCATGAAAATTCAAGATGACGGAAATTTCTCAGAAATGACCACTACCAATTTATTTTTTTATTCATTATTGATAGGAGAAAATGTCTAAACAAACACAATTTCTGGCTCTCAAAATTCCAACGGAACTTTTCTAGCAGCTAGACTATTATGTACAGAGACATAAAAGCACAAGAAAACGTCACTAAAGACGAAATCGATGTATCTTTAATAAAGATCTTTAATTCAGGGTGTATATGTTTTACGGGGGGAAACAAAAGCACTTAAAACAACAACGTGTTTACGTGTTCTTTTCCCTTTTATTAGGAAAATCAATTGATATTTCCACCGGACAACAACAGATGTCCTCGGCTGAACTTCAATCGAAACAGTGATTCATTCCGATTAGCTGAGCTTCTCCCATTTCCTTTCCAATCAATAAATAATGTAATAATTAACCCATCGGCCAAATCGCGTTGGATGCACCGGCTCGCGTACGATCAACGAAGTTGAGCAACGTCGAGCCTGGTCAGTACCTAGATGCGTGACCGTCTGGGAATACCCGGTGCCCTTACCAGCTGGGGAGGCAGCTAAGCTGACCTCCAAACGTATTGAGCAATTGTTTCCTTTGGAAAGCCTTCAGCATGGTCGAGACGGGAGAAAGTGGAACTTGGACACAACACTCCCTCCATACTAAGCACCCAGGCATAGCAGTTAAAAGCTGCACACCCATTGTCAACCTTGGCCGACGGGGACTTCAGAATCCATCGCTTTAAATCAATTCTTTGCACAAACCATAATTAAAGCCATATATTATGTAGTATGGGGGCCAGCTGGGCCTACCCCCCCCCAATACTATGGATAGACTTTGGCCTATAAAGTATACTATAATTAATTTAGCCTTTTAAAGTACACAGATGTGTCAACTGGGGCACAAGATATGAAATTCTATGTTTTTTGTGTTTGTGAACTACCTCATTTCCATAAAACAAAATGGCCGCCAGCACACACACAAAAAAGATCCAGAATTTCATATCTCGTCCCCCAATTGACATATCTGAGTACTTTAAAAGGCTAAATCATGGTTTTCAGACATGAGGCATTCAGAAATACACTTTATCTTAATTTATAGGTAATGATTTAGCCCTTTAAAGTACTCAGATATGTCAATTGGGAATTTGGTGTGTGCTGGCTGTCATTTTGTTTTATGTAAATGAGGTAGTTCATCCCAACGTTTTTCTTGGAACATCTTCTTTCTGAAAGAGGACATTCAAAGGAACATTTTGGTACCCTACTCATAGGATCCTGGGGAAGGGGTGCTGGGTAAGAGCCTGCTGGCTCCCGGACCAATGATGTATATTGGTGGCTTCAGTAGTTGCGTGTTTCCCGGCGCCAGCGAAGCAGTTTTTCATCCTGATTAGCTGAGCTTCTCCCATTTCCTTCCCAATCAATAAATAATGCAACAATTAATGCATTGCTGCATTCATGTACATTCCTAGTGGAGCATAGGGCTGCTTTTGCGGTTTCAGTAGCAAGTGAGGTTTGACGGAGTGGAGTTGTTAGCACAACGCTCATGATGGATTGCCTTACAGGGCTAAAGGGCTCCAACTGCCATACCATTTACCAATAGCAGGGGGGAGGGAGGGAAATGTATTCATGACTTTCTCAAGAGTATTAGTGCAAAGTGCATGTCAGCTTGGTTCATTGATTTTATTTTCTGTGATAAGCAACAACATCTCTAACATTTGCAGAAAGTCAGATTCAAAACTTGATTCTTCGTGCATATATAGAGTTCTTCGTACACATATTAGAGTTCTTCGTGTATATGTTAGAGTTCTTCGTGCATATATTAGAGTTCTTCGTGCATATATTAGAGTTCTTCGTGTATATATTAGAGTTCTTCGTACATATATTAGAGTTCTTCGTGCATATATTAGAGTGAGATTGTGAAACTAGTGATTTCGTGAAATCCCAAGTAGACCGGGTGCCTGCAGTGCCTACCTTGCACCCCACCCCAGGATCCCATGAGTATGATGAACTATCTCATTTGCATAAAGCAAAATTCCCAATTGACCTATCTGAGTACTTCAAAGGGCTAAATCATAGCTATAAATTAATTATTTTTATGGTAAAATAAAATGTATCTTTGAATTCCTCATGTCTGAAAACCATGATTCAGCCTTTTAAAGTACTCAGATATGTTAATTGGGGGACGAGATATGGAATTCTGAATCTTTTTGGTGTGTGCTGGCGCCCATGTTGTTTTATGAAAATAAGGTAGTTCTTCCAAACTTTTTTCTGAAGGAGGACACCCTAAGGAACATTTTGGTACCATACTCATAGGATCCTGGGGCTGCAGGGTAGGCCCTGCAGGCCCCCGGACTAAAGGGATTTTGTGAAATCTCTGACCATTTCAGTAATTTCAGGAATTCCTTACTTTCACAATCAGTGTAGTAAAGGTCAAAACGTTTGTGATGTTGACCATTACTACTGAGCCTGGAGCGGGGGGGGGCTCTCTGTAACTGGACCTTAAGCAGTGATTCATTCAGATTAGTTGAGCTTCTCCCATTTCGTTCCCAATCAATAGAAAATGTAACAAATAATCCATTGCTTTAAATCAATTCTTTGCACAAGTCTTAATCAAAACCATTAGTCACCCAATAGAAACGTCATATGACCAACGTTTTTTTGGCAGCATGATCAATTAAAAAATTGGAAAAAGGGGTAATCAACGAATAAGTTACTTCTCTCGCCTTTGTTGGGCAGTGAACACTAAAAAAGTCTGAATTTAAAAAGAAAAATACGCGTGAATGCAGCTGGACACAAAAAGGGATCAATTTAGCATAAACTTACATTGTAAAATGAACCTCACCCCCAATTAAAAAACTATTTAGGGGAGAAATTTTCAAAAAACCAAAAACAATGTTTTTTCTACACATAATAAGGAGTAAATGTTTAAATTTCCAGCCCTCTAGCTCAATGGAAGCGGCATGTACGCGTTATACATACATACATAGCTAGCCAGACAGCCAGACCAACTTGAAAACTAAAGAAACCTATTTTGATAGTTTTGGTAACAGTTTTGGTTGACAGTTTCTAATATATTATAATGTATGGAGGTGCTAGTAGCGGGCAGTTAACAGAGTGGACAATGGATTTACATAAAAGACACAAAAAGTCACGGCATTACTTACAAAACACAGAATGGCATGGTATTACGTAAAAGGCACACAAATATACTGTATTACTTAATATACACAAGACACGGCATTGAAAGATGCAAAAAGACACAGTATTATTTAGAAAACACAAAATACGTAGACTTAAAAGAAACAAAAAAGACAAGGCGTTACATAAAATACACAAAAAGACACGGTATTACTTAAAAGACCTAGAAAAATATGGTATTTCTTAAAAGACGCAAAAAAAGTCACGGGATTACTTAAAAGACACAAAATAAAATGACATTAATTGAAAGATGCAAAAAGGCACAATAACACATAGAAAACACAAAAAGCCACAATATTACTTAAAAGACACTGCATTATTTAAAAGACACGAAAAAACACGGCTTTTCTTAAAAGACACAAAAAAGGCACGGTATTACTTGGAAGACACAAAAGGACACGATGTTATTTAAAATACGCAAAAACACGGTTTTATATAAAAGCCAAAAAGAAAGACACGATATTACTCAAGACGCAAAAAGACACAGTATTACTTAAAATAACGCAAAAAGGCACGGTATTACGTGAAAGACACAAAAAGACACGGTGTTATTTGAAAGAGGCAAAAAGACACAACATTACTTAGAAGATAACAAAAAGACACGGTATTGCTTTAAAGACACAAAAAAGATACTGAATACTTAAAAGACACGAAAAAACATGGCATTACTTAAAAGACACAAAAAGACACAAAAAGACACAAAAAGACACGACATGACTTAAAAGACACGAAAAGACGCGGTATTACTTGAAAGACACCAAAATACACAATATTACTTACAATACGCATACAGACGCAAAAAAGAAACGATATTACATTAAGCGGCAAAACAGACACGGTATTATTTAAAAGACACAAAAAAGACGCGATATTACTTAAAAATGTGCATTTTATATTTTTGGTAAAGCACTGATTGCCGTAAAAATAAACTTTAAAAAAATGTTCATATGCATCTTCATCATTTTAACGTACGTCATTGGACATAGACCATCTCCAAGATTTGCCAGATCTCTCTATCGCGGCCGTCGCGGCGCCAATATCTCCACAACCTATCTAAATCGTCACGCCATCTTATTTTCTACCGGTGGCAATTCCGCATATGATCTCTGGAGATTTAATGTTGTGAGTCCAACGTCTGTCTGACATTCTTGTCATTTGAGCTTTCTAATGGACTCTATGATATCTCTGACTCCTGTTTTTTCTCTTATATATTGTGATGTCTTGTGATCTCTCCATATGATGTTAACCATGATCCTCTCCTGTGCATGTTGCATGGTTCTTAGTTTGAGAGCCAATCCTTTGGTTAGGTTTCATGTTTCAGCTCCATAGGTGACAATCGGGAGGACGCATTGGTTGTGACTCTTCTTTTCAAAACTAATGGGATCTTTTAGTTTTTGAATGCTGGACTTGCTCTACCAAACACTTCATCAAAATGTCTGTAGGCCAGGTGCATGAGGTTTTACCTTGCATACTGATTTGATAAGACTCGTAATGTACCAATATGTTCCCTAGGAAGATGCAGAAGAATAGATAGATAGATAGATAGATAAATAGATAAATAAATAGATAGATAGATAGATAGTTGGAAAGATAAATAAGATAGAAAGACCGATAAACGGATAGATAGATAGAAAGATAGATAGATAGATAATTTAGTTAAAATAATGTAATAAAAATGAGATGCGCTCTCCGTGCCCCTAAAATGGATCTAGGAAGGGACGCGGCGGGGGAAGCGTACATAAGTTATTTTCCTTGCACTGCAATATTTTCGCTCACAGACGAAAATGATTGACATTAAGAGGTAAATTGGTTTACAGCCTTAACCATAACAAAAAGGTATTTTGATTAAGGTCAAATATGCAGAGAAATGACGTTAGCGATACTTAAAAAGAAAAAATAACTTACGATTAAAAATGTAGGTGTGGGCACATTCTTTTATGAAAGGCTAATAAAATGTTTGACAACGTAATCAAACTTTTGTTTTAATTTGCGATTAGGATTGCCGGACAAGAACAGAGATAATCAAAACGTTTATGTAGGATTGGTAAAATTAATCCAACGTTTCACAATGGGTAATAAAGGTTAAACAAAACAAAGAATTAATTTATGATTGAATAATTTATGTAGATAAGAATTTTGCAGCCAAAAAAGAACAAAGAGATATTCATTATAAAAGGAGTCGGGACTCTAGTATCGAGATCAGAACACCTAAAATTTGAGACGAGGTTCTGATCCGGAAACAGGAAAACGCCGATTGCCACCATAACTAGCCAATCTCGTAATTAGTCTCACGTTTTAGAGGCTGTTCAACCCTCTCTCTTGGCTTAAATATAATGCTGTATAAGTCCGGAAATAAAAAGGAGATATTATTTTTGATAAACCTGGCTTTGTTTCTTTTTCTCATGATGAGCCAGCGAGTATTCCTTTCAGCACACCATACCAATTCCAAAGACACAACGCAGTTCCGGAGAGATCAACAACGTCGTCAACATCCCATAACGTAACAGTAACCCCAAGTAAACCTTCAGAAGAGACACATTTAAGACCAGAAACATTTTTGGTGTTTGTAAAATCCCAAATATCCACTTGATATTGATATCCACCCTTAATAGATTTGTTTAGCGCAGCAGGCTAGAAAAGAAATCCGTGCCTTTTGTAAGAAATACGGTACCAGGTGTTTTGTTTGTCAAATGGGTGCGTTCAAAACTACAACCTCATTCATACCCTAACCCTTAACCTAACCCCAACCCTGACCCCCATTCATAGCCACACCCCCCTTGTGTGAGGTGCCAGGCAAACAAACGCTAATATGTCTACAAAACCTGATCAACGGCAAACTACAATTCTGATCTTTATAATAGCACGACTGGTTAGTCACTCAATAGAAACTGTCACGTGACCAAACGTCTTTTGGCAGCATGCTGTGTTGGGTGTGACCAATTAAAAATTGAGAAGAAAAAACGATGGTCACAGAATAAGTTACTTCTCTCGCCTTTTGTTGGGCAGTGATCATCAAAGAAGTCTGAATTTTCACAAAACAAGCGTGAAAGCTGCCGGACACAAACTAGGGATCAATTTAGCATAAACTTACGTTGTAAATTGAACCTCCCACTAAAAACTTATTTTGCAGGTGGAATTTTCCAAAAGAAACATCTAGACATAATAAGGAGTAAATGTTTATATTTCTAGCTGTCTAGCACCATTGGGGTGTCCTGTACGCGTGATATATACATAGCCAGCCATACCAATTTGAAAACTGAAGAAATCTATGTTGACAGTTTTGGTGACAGTTTTGGTTGACGGTTTCTAAAAAGGTATCGTGGTTGCAATGGAATATGGAGAAACTTTAAAAAAAGAATTGCTCAAAACCATCCACCTTTTAAAAAGATTTTGGTTCACCTCGGAATTGTAGCTGACTGGTGCTTGGTTCTTAAGCAAACTCCAACTACATCTAAAATTTAAAGTCAGCTTTACTTGTACTACTAATAATACCTAATCAGCAGGAGCCTAGAGTTTTGTAACCTAACAACAAATGTGTTGAATTCAATCTTTTGATTCCGCTTTCCACATAGCAGTAAATAACTTTCCAAATCAAGGTGTGTACTATTCAAGAACGAACAGGAAAATGATTAGACGAAAGTTTGTGTGTGTGTCTGTGTGTATTTTGTGTTTTTTTTAAAGAAACACAATATGTTGAAGATTCATAGTGCTCAATATTTTAGTGAATAAATCAATAAAGCAGAGCTTATAAAATTTCCCCCCAAAAGGTCATAAAGATAGAAGGAGAGGCTCTAGAAGTGGTTGATGAATACATCTACGTAGGACAGGTAATAAAGTTAGAGAAAGACCATGGCAGCGAAATAAAACGACGCACAACGATAGGTTGGAAAGCATTCGGTATGAACAGAGACATTCTGAAGGTCATCATGGAAGGAGATGGGAAAGGCCTTTGTCCAACAGTGGACTCATGACAGATGATGATGATGATATATATAAAGCAGGTGAAAACCTTTTTTTAATATTTAAACCATGACTAGAAAAATACCCGTTGCTTTGTTAACGGTATACCCAGAATTGGAAATGTAAGACACGGTAATATCTGAAACGACTCATGGGTGTTGCCTGAAGCGACCACCCCCGACACTTGACCACACCTTCCGAAAGCGAATTCAGTTCCACCATATTTTACTTTCTCACTTTTATTCTTTTCTTGACGAGTTCAGTCGTTTTCTTTTAGCGGGCATCTTTATGTTTCACCACCTACCCTTTTGTGTGTCGACATATCAACTAATTGTAGTAGAATGTTTGGAGGTTAAAATAGATGACAATTCCCCCCCCCCAAAGATTAACTTTGGAGCTGCATAAAACAATTATTTTTGGTAGCCTCTACTTTACCTCCTGACTTTGCACTAGCCCTGCCATTCCATCTGAGCAGGACTGGACTACCCCCCCCCCCCATGGTGAGTGGGTATTTGTGGCGCAACTCCTCCAGGTCTATTGACATCCGGATCCTCTTCCGCCTCCGGATTCCAGAACAGCATCGCTGATAGATCGATAGTGCAAGCATCCCCCGTCCGATCCTTTTTTCTGTTGTAACCCCCTGAAGTGTTCGAGGGAGGTTAACAGGTGCTACACCCGCATACCTGGGCATAAAACAAATGATCGATATATGCATCGAACCAATATATAATTACATATTCAATATTGATTAAAACGTTTACTGCTTCATTGACAATGATGAATGAATGTTGTTGCCGAATGATGTTCAATGAATTTAAAAGTTCTTCTAGGTTTCCATTAAAAAAAAGCCAAAATGGAACGAAATGAACAATAATCAAGTAATTAATTTTTACTACTGCCAACGAAAAAGGGGTGATCAATTAATAAGTTACCTCACTCGCCTTTTGTCACTAAAAAAAGTCTGAATTTAAAAAACAAAAAACAAAAAACAAGCGTGAAGGCTGCCGGACACAAAATAAGGGATCAATTTAGTATAAACTTGCAAAATGAACTAAAAACCCATTTAGGATAGGAATTTTTAAAAAACAACAAAACTGTTTTTTCTAGACATATAAAGGAGTAGCTCTATTGGTGCGGCCCGTACGCGTGATACATACATACATACAGTATCACCCCTAAATGAATACACCCCAACCACTATTTTATAGAAAGTTAATTGTCTTCTAAACCAAAGATAGCAGGATTTTATTATTTCTAGTGGAACATTACACAATCAAAACGGATATTATCAGATATTATTTATGACCAAACTCTACAGCATTGAAACTCTGTTGCCAAAAATATTTTTCCTAGTGGTGTACTCATCTTTGGACGGCAACATATTCATATTTTTGTAACAGAGTTTCAATGCTGTAGAGTTTGGTCATAAATAATACCTGATAATATATGTTTTGATTGTACAATGTTCCACTAGAAATAATAAAATCCTGCTATGTTGGATTTAGAAGAAAATTACATTTCTATTAAAAAGTTGTAGTAGTGTACTTATTTATGGGCGATACTGTATGTATTTACACTTGTCTGTCTATCCGTTTGTCTGTCCGTCTGTCCATATAATATCTAAAAAAGTTCTCAGTATTCAATGACATTTTGTAGAACGGTGGGTCATGGGCTAAGGAATACGTGATTAAAATTTGGGGCGGATCCAGGAATTTGTACAGTTACCTCTCTTGCATCATAGCTATATATTGGCAGATTGCTCTCGGATTGCTTTCCATCCCTTTTTGTTGCCGACTGATGTTTGATGAATTCAAGAAATACTTCTAGATTTTCCCTTTTTTCAAAATGAAAATTGGATTTGAAGCAGAGAAAACAAACGCTTGAAAATGGAACGAAGCCAAAAGTAATTAGAAAGCACACAGAGAGTGCATACCTCAGCCAACGCAATTGTCACTAAAAAACTGAATTAAAATCAGTTCATATATAGCTACAATGCAGGGGTGGTAACAGACCAACATTCCTTGATCCGACCCAAAATTTAATCAATTCTATCTCATTCCTTGCTCGCCCTTCCACAAAATGTCAATGAAATTCATTGAGCACTATTGGAGATATTGTGTGCACAGAGATATAGCTACTATGCAGAGGAGGTAACGGTAAAAGATTCCTGTATCCGCCCCAACATTTAATCAATTCTTCCTTAGCCCATGATCCACCCTTCCACAAAATGTCATTGAAATTCATTGAGAACTTTTGAAGATAATGTGTGGATATATATAGTTACAATGCAGGGGAGGTAATATAAAAGAAATTGCTGGATCCGCCCTAAAACTTTATCGATCTTTCCTTAGCCCATGACCCACCCTTCCACAAAATGTCATTGGAATTCATTGAGAACCTTTGGAGATATTGTGCTGACAGACAGTGAATACATATGCCACTTCCAACTTCGTTGGCACGGGTAAATTAATTAAATAAAAACAGGGCGTGCTCGTAGCTACTATAATATTATACTGCTTGTTCCTACGGTTACAGGTCAAAACGTCCAATGAGCAAAAAGGTCCAATGAACAAAACGTCCAATATACAAAATGTCCAATGCAAAAACGATTGTTGTATTGATTTAACGCGTTTTTGATATGCGCGGTACCATGGGGATTAATTAATCGCGTTAATCAAGGGGAACCTGTTCAGTTCAGTTAGGTAGATTATAGAACCCATAACGTAAACCAAACACACCCCGCTAGCATGTGTGTGTATGCTGCGTATATGTATGTGTGTGTGACCTTTTTGCATTGGACGTTTTTTCATTGGGCCTTTTTGCATTGGACATTTTTGCATTGGACGTTTTGTCCATTGGACATTTTTGCATTGGACCTTTTTGCATTGGCCCTTTTAGCATCGGACATTTTTGCATTGGACGTTTTGACTTAGCACCGTTCCTACCTGTGTTCGTATCTCACACTTTAGGTAATAACATAAGTGATAGGTTTGATAGTTTAACAAGAGGATAGGAAGAGAGAAGACAGACAAGAAACTTAGGTAGTTTAATAAGAGAATAAGAAAAGAGAGGACAGAGAAGAAAGTTATATTTGTATAACATTTAGATAAAAACAAGGACGGGCAACGAAGATTGGAAAGGATAAGGTAGAGAATGGAACATACAGGAATGGAGTGAGAGAAGAGCAGAGGCATGAGATCTGGATAATCTTAGTTGGCAACACCCGTGGAATTTCCATAGGTTCAGATAGTTAAATAATTATTTTCTAAGATTTTATCACAAGTGACGATCTAAAATGTTCCGATAACGAGCAGGAAATGGTATTTAGTAATTTCTATAAAGAAAATCAATTGGAAGAAGGCGTTCCCTTGATGTCGTGCCACCATTTTGAACTCGATAGAAAGCAGACGCCGAAAAGAATTTTAAAAATGTATAAAGCAGACGACAATTATTTGTAACACTTAAATATTCACAATTCAAAAGACCGGTGGATTTAATGGCACCCCTAATGTTGTAGACACAGACAGGGATATTTTTTATTTATACCAGGAATTTTGTTGCTTCCGTCGGGAGACTAAAGCTATACAATCCTTTTTATCTCCAAACCAATGAAGACATTTGTATATTTGCAACAAATACATTTTACATTCACGGTTGTATAAAGTCTCCTAAAGTATTGTGTAGCTTAAAAGGTTTGTTCGGTTTTTGTTGTTAGATGGCATTAGGAGGGTTTAGTTTAAACTTGCTTCATTAAAAAAAGATAGCTTTTGATTGTAAGAGCTGTCTTATCAGCCTGCGTTCTTTTAATTTTGGCAAAATTGGGATATTTTTGTTTATTGATTCTAACGCTGAAGATAAATGAAAATAAACAAGGCCATGCCTTAGATTATGAGGCCCTGTGCGGCACCCCCACAGCCCATATGTAAATCCGGCACTGACGGCATGAAACATTTATTCTAAGAGGATGTGTGTTTAATTGTTGGTCCCTTGTGTTTAGAAATGAGATTAATGATATGCACACATTATCTGTGCGGATGTTTTCTTTTTTGCGTGTATATAAGTCCATGTGCCTCAATGGACACAGATATGTATAGTTGCCTGGATGTTCACATTAAATACCCCAGAGACATGACACTACTTGTATGAGCCTGTTTCATCAGTGGGTCATTTTATATCTCCCATCACAAAGGTATCAGAATGACGGCTATTTGTATTAAACAATTAAGAAGCTTTTGTATTTTCCGTCGATCAGAAGACTGAGTAAACAATTGAACGTCACTTCAAGTTTTTACACAAATTTGGATTTCATGGTGGAATTTATTTACCTGTAAAATCGTTGTAGCTTCCGTTGGCCTGAAGATTAGACAAACAATTGAACGTCACTTCAAGTTTTTACTCAACAGAATTTGGATTGTAGGGTGGAGTTTAGTTCTCAACAACCGACCTTTAGGATGGTCGCTGAGAAGACTAGACAAACAACTGAACGACACTTAAAGTTTTAACTCTTTAAATAGAAAATAATTTGGATTGTAAGGTGAAGTTTATCTCTCAACAACTGACCTGTAGACAGAGGCGGGGCTAGTGGGGTTAAGGGGGCTATTTTAAAACGCTCCCGGCCTCCAATTGAGGAGACCCCCAAAAGCTTTATAACAAATAGTTCACCTATTGTATTTCTAATCTCACTAAATGTTGGAGGGGGTCCCTCAAGGAGCCAAGCCCATAGGGCCCCCAAATCCCCAGCTAACCCCTGCCTGTAGAATCATTGTATTTGCCGTTTCCCAGAAGACTGGATAAACAATTGAACATCAATTCAAGTTTCTACTTCTCAATTTTCAGTTTTTTTGCATGTTCAATGTACAGGGTGTCCCTAAAGTCTGGACACATAGGCAAAATGCATATTTTCCATAAAAAAGATTTGAACAACATTTTATTTAATTGAAATATTAATAAATAACATCTTCAATGTGTTTTCCACCATTTGTGATGCAAAGTTCAATTGCGAGATTCACATGAACCCGATGCATTAACTCCACATTTCCGTCAATTTGAGCACATTCATTTATGATGCGTTCCCTCAGCTGTCTCGTATCTTTAATTTTCATTGAGTACATCTTCAACTTTACCGTATACCTATTTACCAAAACCAAGCTTTACTGTATACATAGTTCACAAAAAGACAGCGTTACCGTACACCTAGTTCCAACAACCCCAGCTTTACCGTACACCTAGTTCCGCCAAACCTAGCTTTACGGTACACCTAGTTCCACAACCTCAGCTTTACCGTACACCTAGTTCCCCAAACCCAGCATTACCGTACACCTAGTTCCCCAACCCCAGCGTTACCGTATAACTATTCCACAAAACCCAAGCTTTACTGTATACATAGTTCACAAAAGACAGCTTTACCGTACACCTAGTTCCCCAACCCCAGCTTTACCGTACACCTAGTTCCCCAGCCCCAGCTTTACCGTATAACTACTCCACAAAACCCAACTTTACCGTATACCTACTTACTAAAACCAAGCTTTACTGTATACATAGTTAACAAAAAGACAGTTTTACCCTATACCTAGTTCCCCCCAAACCCGGCCTTACCGTACACCTAGTTCACCCAGCCTTACCGTACACCTAATTAAAAAAACCCAGCTTTACCGTATACCTAGTTCGCAAAACCCCAACCTTACCATACACCTAGTTCAAAAACCCCAGCTTTACCGTATACCTTGTTGAAAAAAACCCATTTCCAACACTGAAGTTTAGCTCTCAGCAACTGACCTGTAGAATCGTTGTAGTTTCCGTTGCTTAGAAGTCCAGACAAACAATTGGACGTCACTTTAAGTTTCTACTCTTGGGAACAGACACGGATTTAGATCCTAAGGTGAAGTTTAGCTCTCGACAACTGACCTCTAGAATTGCTGGAGCTTTCGTTTTATCTCATATATCATATCACAAAAGAAAAGTGGCTGATTAGCGTTGTTTGTGGTTCGAAGCTATGCAAATAAAAGTCCGTCTCTTAGAAACGTTACACAAAAACTGTCAGAGGCTAGAAACGCGACACTTATAGAAATAACAGGTCTGGTTAGTCCCTCAATAGAAACCGTCACGTGACCAACGTCTTTTTCAGCATGCCTTGTTGGGGGTGATCAATTAGAAAATTGGAAATTGGGGGTGATCAATGAATAAGTTACGTCTCTTGCCATTTGTTGGATCATTAAAAATTCCGAATTTTCAACAAAAAACCCCCCTAAACTCTGCCGGACACAAATAAAAGGCCCAATTTAGCATAAACATACATTGTAAATTGAACCCACCCTAAAATAAGTTTTATATATATGTGTTTATATGCGTATGCGTTCATGTGGTTATATATATGTATATGTTTATGTACATATATGTGTATGTATTTGTATGTATAACACTCAAATATACCAGAAACACACAATACACCTAAATCATATAACCCGCTCCCCCTTAAAAGCTAAATTCCACCTTATCTAAACACTTCCACCCCTACCAGCCCGAGAGCTAGCAAAGGGAATCCACTTGCTACCTCATACTGCGCACAGAGATAGCCAAAACCTGACTTCATCTGACCAACATCCTAGGCTCATCGGCACCCTCTTCTCCTACCAACAACACTCATTCTGTTATTTTATTCCAGTTCAGTATATATTTCGCACAGACATGTGAGTGGAATGTGCTAGAGTCTTCTGCATTGCAAAAGAGCTTCTGAAGACGCCGACTGAAACTCGGCGAAATGCACCAAGCGTTATCTTAATGATAATAAATATGAGAGAGACATATTTTGTTTTCGCAGATAAAAATGTTTCGCCTCCCAAAATGTACAAACAAAAATCAATTCAGCGTTGAATAATTATGGCGTGTTAAATTTTGTGGCGGATCCATGCACAATTACTTCATCTGACAATGGCGCTGACAGAGGTATATGCTCTTACTGTTTTTCAGTGAGAAAAATAAATATATAGGAACAAAATGAAAATTTCATCTCCTAATTGTTTCTCTTAGTTTCACAACAACAGAAAATCTTCTGTTCAGGGAATTTTCTTATTTGGGCTGCTTTTATACTGTTTAATTTATCCATTTTTCCATTTGTATTTGGAAAGTCCTACTGTCTCAGACACATGACAGGCGCGACGTGTCACTTGGCGCCCTTGGGCCGGCTCTGTCTTTACCCAATCAATTGCAAATTGCCAAGTGGCATTTTACGCAGACTAATACAGGACTGGCAAAAGGGAATATTAATTGTTATTGCTTTTCTTTTTTTTCCGCAATTTGACTTAAATAATAAAAGATAATCTCAGACACATGACGGGCGCCCCCTAGCATTTGGCACCCTGGGTGAATGCCCGTATTGCTGTTACCTAAGGCCGGCCTTGGACCAATCCCACTGACAAGTCTCTGTCGACGTTAAGATTACAAAATTCACAAATCTTTCCAACAGTGTGATAAAGTGATTTTGTGAATTTTGAGTCAACGTCGACAGAGACTTGTCAGTGGGATTGGTCCAAGGTCGGTCTTAAGTACCGTTAATTAGGAATTTCCCAGAAACACACATTCTACAAATTGTTTTTTTTTATATAGATACTAACAAAGTGCTCGTCTAAAATGACGGGATTATTTATGTCATGTATGGATAAATTCTGGATTGGCGCAACGCACTCTTCCGATTCCTATTTCCCTCCATTTGACTTTGTTCAGTATTACGCGCTCGATGTAAACAAAGGGCAGGCAAGCGAGTAAGGGTGTAATCAAAAGCAGCCGTTCTACATGCGCCTGCTAACTTGTAACTTAATTTCACTCGATATTTAAGTAGCCTAAGATTGGCATAATGGATACGCTACTTATTTGATTACTTCCAGGTTGGACGTTCAAATCCGGGCAGGGTTTCGTTAATTCTATATATCCTTTTGTCTTTAGCAAGACACCAACAAACAAAGAAACAAACAAATAAAAGGGTGGCAATGGCTTCTATATAATAAGATCTTTTTTAATCCTAAAAATGTATTCTGAATCAGGGTGTGATAAAGTGATTCTGTGCCTCGTAACGCAGAATTCTGACCAAATGTGCCTCCCAAATGCTTAATTTTGTTAATGGCACACATTTTGCGCATTGTTTTTAACTGAAATTTCGAATCAATCAACCAATAAAGAACTAAATGAGACCTTTTGCATTTAATGTTTATTTATCCATAAAAGATAGTTTAGATCTCTCATTCTTCATCCTTCTTATCACTTTGCTGTTTTCTGTGTGCGTTCTTGTGTCTCAATCAAAGACAGCAACCTTTGGTTTAGATCTCTGCACTCCCATCTGTTTTGATCATTTGTGCCTCCCTATGAGCAGGTGTGCCTCGCAGAGGCGTTATTGTATTACGATGCTTTTTCACAGGAAATCCATTCTTTTCAGATTCGTCTACAAATAACGCACTGATCATATCTTATTAACCAGGACCGTCTTAGGAATATTTGAGGCCCCCGGTGTACTAAATTTGGCCCGCGGGCCGTAGTACCGACCCTGATTTAATAGCTGGATTCAATAAAGAGTCAAGAACTGATTTAATACATGAACTGATTTAATAGATGGATTCAATAAAGAGTCAAGAACCGATTTAATAGATGGATTCAATAAAGAGTCAAGAACTGATTGAATAGATGGACTCCATAAAGAGTCAAGAACTGATTTAATAGATGGATTCAATAAAGAGTCAAGAACTGATTTAATACATGGATTCAATAAAGAGTCAAGAACTGATTTAAACGTTGAATGTAAACATAGGTTTAGAGAAGGTTCTCTATGTCTGCTATTTAATAATATGAAGCTTAATTTTTAAGCACCTTAAATCGTGGGGCCGCTAGGCAACACCCCAGTGTGCCCATGCGATAAGACGGCCCTTGTTAAGATTATTGACACGCAATTCACAAAACTCTCCAACAAGATTCATTCTTTTGAGAATCGTCTACAAACAACGCAATGCTCATATCTGTGATTATTAACATTACAAATTAACAAATAGGTTTAGTGACTTGTTTGCCTATGTAGATGTTTGTGTGTTAGTTCGTTAGAAACGTAAATGACGTCTTCAGGCATAAGTATACAAAACAGAAAAACACTCTGCTAACGCCATATACTGTCTAAAAACTGAATGAAAATCAGTTAACATAATCCAAGGGAGGTAACTGTAAGTTTTTGCATATTTCGGACTATTGTCTTGATATATGAAAAATATCTCTCAATCGAAAACAAATTCTTGGATCCGCCCCAAAATGTAATCAATTCTTCCTTAGTCCATGCCCCCACCACCACTTCCTGAAAACTTAATTGGAATTCATTGAGAACTTTTATAGACAATGTGTGGGAAACAGACAGATATGACTGATTTCCATATTTAGGAGTATTGTCTTAATATATGAAAAATATATCTTATTAAAAAACAAATTTCTGGATCCACCCCAACATGTATGCAATTCTTTCTTAGCCCATGACCCACCCTTCCGCAAAACATCATTGAAATTCAATGAGAAGATGTGTAGATAAGCGATTTTCATATTTCGTCTTAATATATGAGAATAAATCCTGGATCCACTAAAAAATGTAACCAATTCTTCCTTAGCTCATGGCCCACCCTTCCACAAAATGTCATTGAAATTCATTGGGAACTTTTGGAGATACTGTGTGGACAAACCGACAAACATGAGTGAATACATATGAGTGGCCGCGCATGATAAGTGCCCAACAAACCATTTTTAAAGGCTGATATCGTTATTTTTAGAGCTACAATGCTCATTTTCTTTTTATTTTGAAGCTTGAACACTCTGCATTATGAGTCATAGAGTATTATAATTCATAGAGCATTGTAGCTCTAAAAATAACGAAAATATCGTTGGATAGAAACACCCGGGTCATGCGCTATAAACATTAATTTCTGTTTGACCCATCACACTCGGATTGTAAACCTGAAGAAGGTCGAAGATTGGATCGGCCGAAACGTCGTGTTTACAACACAAATAACAAGAAGCAGTTCAATCGTCCGAAGAACGATTTGAACTCATATACCTCTTCCAACTTCGTGGACTGAGGTAAATAACAGCAGATAAACATTAAAACACACTAGTTGAATACCCGTCCTACAGAAGATTCTGGTAGACGCCGTGCTGCACAAAAGCTTCACATACGAGACAGATACAGAGCAAAAATGACTTAAATATCGCCGTCATCTTTTGACGGCACAAATAAGTTAGTGAAAAATATGTTTTCGTCGTAGAAAATCAAATTGAATACGTTTTACCTTGTTTGTTCTATTGGAGAATCCTTGGCCTCTTTCCCGTTCAATGGCGAGAGGTCCCGAGATGTACAACAACCAAACGGGACAGACGAACTCCTCAGGGATTGAATCTAACGATCGACGTGCGGCGACCCTGACATATTCGGCACGAGACAATGATATTCATATTAGACGAGAACGTTACACGGGAAGAAGAGAGAAGACGAACTGGTCTTGGTTTTGTTAAAGTTCCTTAGTAACCGTCGTTAAGTTAGTCACAAACAAAGCAACGTGCAATCAGCCGGTAACCAAACCAGCAACGACGCACCCACACACAACTTTATTATTTGAATCACTCGGGCGTAACAGAGAGAGAGAGAGATAGAGATAGAGATAGAGATAGAGATAGAGATAGAGATAGAGATAGAGATAGAGATTAACGTCTTCTTGTGTTGTTCATTTAGTTTAATCAAATGGATTTATTTCTTCTCTCTATCACCAGGCGTGTTTTTACGTCAGTGCCTTAACCAAACCTAACTTCATTATACACTGACTTACTCGGACTAGTATCCTAATCTTGGTTGTTATAGTCACAACGTTTCGGCCGCTGTATCCTTCAGCTTTCTTCTCTATCACCAGGCGTGTTTTTACGTCACAGTCACAACGTTTCGGCCGCTGTATCCTCCAGAATTCTCTATGACCAGGCGTGTTTTTTATGTCAGTGCCTTAACCAGACCTTACTTCATTATACACTGACTTACTCAGACTAGTATCCTAATCTTGGTTGTTATAATCACAACGTTTCGGTCGCTGTATCCGACAAACTTCTTCTCTATTACCAGGCGTGTTTTTACGTCCGTTCCATAACCAAACCCTACTTCATTATACACTGACTTACTCAGACTAGTATCCTAATCTTGGTTGTTATAATCACAACGTTTCGGTCGCTGTATCCTACAGCCTTCTTCTCTATTACCAGGCGTGTTTTTACGTCCGATCCATAACCAAACCCTACTTCATTATACACTGACTTACTCAG
>VCCN01006073.1:55856-68245 GCA_006491835.1 Architeuthis dux | reverse complement strand
TTATTAATAATATGTAATAATATATTTCCTAGATTTTAAAATTTTGAAAATAAAGTTGGCAACACTGCCCTAAATGTCCTTGCTAGATGGTGTCGAATGGTGGGCCAATGGCTAAGCAAGAATTAATTATATATTTTTTTCAATTGAGAGTTTTTCATATATCATGACAATAGTCCAAAATCTGGAAAATCGACACTTACAGTTACCTCCCCTGCATTGTAGTTATATAGTGAAAGTAAAGCGCCCGTCTCTTAAGGAAAAGAAAATCTCATTGGAGTATACAGCCGGTGACGAAGTCCCGGTTTCCACTGCATGTGTCAGCTTAATGATCCTTGCAATTTTCAAGTCTGGCCGAGACCAGGACTTTATTTTTACAAGCTTTTACAAGTCCACGAAGGGATACTTCCACCCTAATTACACAGATTAGACTCGGTAGACATTCAGAAAACAGTATAAATACAAATTTTTGGAAAGATTCTAAGCGTCTAGAAGGTTGTCATGTGTTGAGATGGACAGATTTAAAACTTGGAAGACGTTCAGAAAACAGTATAAATACAAATTTGGGGGATGATTCTAAGCATCTAGAAGGTTGTCGTGTGTTGAGATGAAAAGATTTAAAACTCGGAAGACGTTCAGAAAACAGTATAAATACCCATTTTTGGGAAGATTCTAAGCGTTTTGAAGGTTGTCATGTGTTGAGATGAAAAGATTTAAAACTCGGTAGACGTTCAGAAAACAGTATAAATAAAATATTTTTGAAAAATTCTGATGGTCTTCCAGAAGACCCTGGAAGTCTCCCTGGATCCGCCCATGATAACGATTCAGTTGAATATTACATTTTTTTTTTTAAATATGAAAAATGTGATAACGGTTGGTCTAGAAAGCTGAGAAACTTACATGCCCGAAAGAGAATCGACTTACAGGCTGGTTGTAGCTATATATGAACCCTCAATGAATTTGTTTTTCTCTCTGAATCTTATCTTATCTATATTTCAGCGAACTGCTACCCGGCTTGCATGAACGGAGGAATTTGTTCAATGCCGAATTTCTGCACTTGTCTTGAAGGATACGCCGGCTACCATTGTGGTATTACAATATCAGGTAAGAACAGGGCCGGATTAGCCGGATTAGCCGGATTAGCCTAGACGCAAACTACGATGCGGCATAGCGCCCATCACATTAATTGATTGATTGATTTGTTTAGCGGCATATCAACCCTTCGTGGCTCATTTAATGCCGAGATCAGTTTAAAATTCCGAAAGTCGGAGGGTTTTTAAAAAAAAATAGTCTTGCGACTTTGAAGGGTTATTTTTTTTTTAAATAGAGTCTTGCGACTTTGGTGCAAGGTTATTTTTTTTTTAAATAGAGTATTGCGACTTTGAAGGGTTATATTTTTAGTATAGTAGAAAAAATTAATCAAAGAAATTTACCACAGAACCAATAAATTAAAAAGAATTATAAAGAATACGACGGAATACATTTTACTTTTATTACATTAAAAACAAAATATTTTTTTTTTTTAAGTTTAATTTATGATTACTTGGGATTATTTGGGTTTTTTTCATTTATAACATTTCTTTATCAAGATATTTAAAAAGCAAATTTGTAATTGGGCTTTGCCCGAGTAAGAGGGGCCATGCATGACCTCCTGTACAATGTTCCCTCTAATTTTTAGTAGTCATTGTGCGACAAAATCTTACGTTGTCAATTTTTCCCCCCCACTGACAAAAGTATGTGCGCATATATATATATACTTTCTTTATCTTGATATTTGAAAGTTTTTTAATTGTGCTTTGCTCGAGGAGGGGGGAGGGGGTATCTGGACCAAGGATCCTGCTAATCTTTTATTAATAATAATAATATAATAAATGCATTTATAGAAATCGCCCTTTCTCGAGAACCTCAATACTTAAGTCCCCCACTTGAAAACATGTGCAATCAATTGCAGTAAAAGTATGATGCCTATTAAAGAAGAGTAAGAAGAAAGTGCAACTTGTCAATAAAGTTTTTTTTACAAAATACGGGGCAAGAGCTACAGTTACGAAGTGTATTTATTTCATATAATTATGAATGTCTCGAAACAAGAAAGTTTTTATTTTTGACTTAAAGCTTGCTAATGTATGTATGTTCCGGATATCATAGGGTAATTGATTCCAAAGTCTAGGTGCTATATAATTGAAACTCCTACGCCCATGAGTCATATTCACAAATACAAGATCTAAAATCAAACCATCTAAATATCAGATGTTAATAAGAGCACAGAGTTCATAAGGGCACATATCATGCAGACATTTAAATGTTGTTATTAAAATTTTGAACACAACTCTTTCTTCTATTCTAACCCAATATAGGCCGATAATGCCGGTCATAATTGACTTGCATTTCCTTCTTGCAAAACTTTTATATTGTGCAAACATTTTTCCAGTGACAAAAGTATGTGCGCACTTTTGAATGTGACATAATGAATCGATATTCTTTCACTAAAAACTCAGTAAGCTATCTACAGAATTTGGAATCTTTTGTGCGCATACTGATTTCTTTTGTGCGCTGGTTGCAAAACGGTTGTGTATGCGTACACGCGCACAGTTTATAGGGAACTATGATCTAAACCCCTGACCCCCCCTTCTTGGATCTGCGCCTGTATAACTTCACGAAAAGACAGAATTTCAATGTGAAATTTGATTATATTGACTAACGACATCAATTGTTAATGATTAAGAAGACATTCAAAGGGTTTTTAGAACAATTGAACTCATTCTTCTTGTTTTTTGTTGTTCACACAACGTTTCGGCCGACCCATTCTACGGCCTTCCTCAGATTGTCCGAAAAACTCTTTGAATATTAATGACTCTTCTCAAAATCATAGACAGGATTAGGAAGACATGTTCATATTTACGGAAAATATTTTCACCCGATTGCATGATGTATTTAAAACTGTGGTCCTTAACCTTTTCCCCACTCCCCTTTTAGTAGTAGTTGGCCCTTGTTTCCACCCCCTCTCAAATCTTCAACCAAATGAAATATGGAAATGGTTACTGCACATATATGAAAAAATATAAATTTTAATTACATTATGTTCATCACGATAATAGGCAAACTCTTGTTAAGAGAATTCCCACAATGTATAGCGAAACTTTTCCTGTGGGCTCGCGCCCCCTTTTGAAATTACACACGCCCCCTTCCCTAAGGGGTGCATGTCCCACTGGTTAAGTACCACCGATTTAAAATGGTTATTAAACAAAACAAACATGATTATCTCAACAGCCATTAATATTGATTTCTTTTGTAGATGCTTCTGACACTGAGAAGTTTTGTTTCAATTCGAATTCCTGTAATGGACCCGAAGAGGCAGACGCTTCCGGCAAACTGACAAGCCTCGGCGACTGTTGTGGAGCTCGGAACAATGGTTCTTGGGGCGTTCCTGGCATGAACTGTCTTGTATGTAACTATCAAAGTAAGTAAAGAACAGATAACATCATGATTTGTCAAACTCCAGTTGGAGGCTGGAGTTGACTTTGTTGTTTCCACCGCAGCGACAAGAACAACAAGAACAATCCTCACCTAATTTATGGAAAGGAACTATTCACTGATTGCATTTCCAACAATCAGTGAAGAGTTGCCTCTCATGAGGTAGGAATGGGGTTTGACCCTGCAGCAGCCAGGCTTGTTCTTTATGTTTTATGACTGGGAGACAAAGCCACGCATTTAATCATTTCCTATTTAAAGGTGAAAAAGATGAAAATGATCCATACATTTTGGTAGAAGTAGGCGAGGTTGCTCTTATCAAATGTATTGGTCACGGAACTGCTCCATATCTAAGAAACTATTAAAGGTAGAGGCATGCGGTTTTCACCATTCGATAACATGTGTTTTGAAGATTCATTTAGATTTTTTTTTAAAACGACCCGACCCGGCCCTGTCCGTTCGTCACGCTTTTTGAAGATTAATAACTCGGAAACTAATCAAGCTAGAAACATGGGGTTTTCACTAATCAATAGCCCATTATATTGTGTTTTATTACACATGCAGCAAATAAGGTGTTTTTTCTGAAGCAAGTCATTTTTGGTAATCCTTGCTTATACGGATGTAAAATACGGTAGCTAAACACAACATACAAACAACGTTACTTTCAAGGATAACCTCATTTTTAGTGTATCTCGGGAACGGATGAAGATTTCCTGAATATGTTTTCGCTAAACAAACATCAAAACATTCATTCTGTGAAGGAGCGTTATAGTGAGGATTTGTTACTAGTTTTATTAAATTATTTTTGGAATGATATGTTTGTATATAATTGCATAGCTTCTCGGAATTTACATCTTTTTATCTGAAGATTTTTCAATTTTTAAATGTTTTTTGCTAAATTTAGTCAATTTTAAGCCCCCATTTAAAAAGAATATAGATGATACAGACATCAAACCATTTATCCGGCTTCCAGAAAACCGAAATTACCAGAAAACCGGTTATTTTTTAAACTCGCAATTTTTGAATATGGTGGATTACATAGTTCGCCACTTGGATGCTCTCTGTTTTAATTTTCGTGGTGTCGTTGAATTGTCTTTAGATGAAGATTTGTGGATTAATATTGATTAAACAGAGCCTGTTTTTAAGCCGATTAATTTGTATATGTTATAAACAGTTTCGTTCTTTACTTTTCTTCGTTTACTTTTCATCGAATATTCCATATTTTTTGTAACCCATAATGACACCGGTGTCACATACAATTTAATTGATTTGCATAGTTTCTTAAATAATATTGAAATCAAATGATGGATAATTTTATATCCGACAGAATATGATAATTATAATGACATTTATTAGTTGAGAATCTATATTTGCCCGGCGCCGGTGTGAGCGACTGCTAAACGAGCGGCACAAATCGTAAATGTGAATAAAGAAACGAACTCCGTGCGGGGATCGAAACCGCGCCCACCCTGGAAGCTACCTTATACGCAGGTACTGCTCTAGCCAACTGAGCGAACGAAGATCTCATGGTAGGCAGGAGTTTTTTTAATCCTACACTTTGTTGGCTTCTCCATTCTCAGGTTCGTATTTAGGCACGAATATAGTGTGGCTCTCGATGTCGACAGTATGAAATCAAATGATGGTGGACGCGGGTTTTTAACGGGGGTTCAATTTACAATGTACATTTATGCTAAATCGGTCGCTCAGTTTCTGTCTGGCAGCGTTCGCACTTGTTTTTGTTTTTTGTTGTTGCGGAAAATTCGGACTTTTTTAGTGATCACCGCCCAACAAAAGGCAAGAGAAGTACATTATTCATTGATCACCTTTTTTACAAATTTTTTAATTGATCACCCCCAACAAAAATCGTTGGTCGCGTGACGGTTTTTCTTGACTGACTAACCAGACCTGTTCTGATTTTTTTCTTTTGCAGACGACACAGTTACAACTGAAACAGTCTACACGGATCCAAGTTGCCGTTTTGAAGGAACTCAACTGATGAAGACCTACGATGGAAATTATTTCCCCCTACAAACCGGAACTTGCACTTTTAATCTGGCCGAGTACAGCAACGTGTGGGTCATTTCGGTGACGGTCAATAACTGCCTCAATCCAAATATCTGTAGAAAAGTAAGTCAATACAAAACTTTTTGTTTTAGAATTCGGACCCCAAAATTGAATCCAGTCAGACGCACACATTTTCAGATTACACCGTAATCAAAATCAATTTAGGAAGAAATGTAGACTTCAGCCCCTCCCACTTAACTGCATAAACGGATATTATGAAGAAATTGTATAACAACATACCTTCAACATTAAAAGTTTTATTGGGATTTCCAGGAATTTACATTTAATGAAGGAGAATCTTTTTTTAATTTAGACAATACAAAATCATTCAAATAGTTCTTCGGACGATTGAACCCATTCTTGTTGTTTGTGTTGTTAACACGACGTTTTCTATAGTTTTGGGAAGGGTCATTAACATTCAAATGGTTATTCGAACGATTGAACTCCTTGTTGTTTGTGTTAACACGACGTTTCGGCCGATCCGTTCTTCGGCCTTCTTTAGGTGTAATATCCGAATGTAATTTGGTAAACAGAAGTTTTTTTTAAATTTAAAAGGGGGTAACCCTTATAACGTAGGATCCAGGTGTTTCTTTGTCCTTGTCTTGTCGGGTTTGGGCCTGTTGAACTCTCCACTGACTAATGCATTCAGTCAATATGTTGATATGAGCTGCCTCTTTGATTTTTCTCTGCTTCCAACTAGAACTATTTGAATGTTAATGACCCTTCTCAAAACTATAGAAAATAACTATTTGAATGTTAATGACCATTCTCAAAACTATAGAAAATAACTATTTGAATGTTAATGATCCTTCTCAAAACTATAGAAAATATCAACACAAAATCAATTTACAATTTTTGATAAAATCAAATACAGGCTGCCCTGATTTTATGCCGGTTTGATTTACGCCGATTTATAATAACGCCATTTTACCCAAATTTGTTCTTCCTTTTGGTAATTCAGGCAGTATTTTATTAAATAAGTTATTATTTATTAATTCTATATATTAAAATAACAAACACATATCATATTTATTAGTAGAAACTATATTAACATGCTTATACAATAGATTTATTTTGCGCCGATTTCGTTTACACCGCTTCCTCTAGGAACGCAGTTAAGGCTATTCGATAGCACCACGTCGGCCATTGAATTTTCAAATTATCACCAAGCCAATCTTGCACAATGCGAATGTAATTTTGGGACAAATTGGGAGTTACTTTTGGGACACCTTGTATTTTAACAAACTGAAGTTTAGTTGTTTCTGCATATTTCATGTTTTCCTTGTTTTTTCCTCTCACAGACTTTAACAATAAAGTATGGCACCACAGCTGTCATCGCAGAAGCTGATTCCGTTTTGGTGAATGGAGCTGCGATGGACATCGACAAAGGAGAAGTTAGAAATGGTTTGTATAGAATTCATGCAACTCCTTCAATCAAATGAATACATTTTTATATTACACATAACACATTTCAGTCTTAAATATTTATTTAAAAAAATCCATTTGTAACGGTCACAGACCAGTAAAATAACACTAGCACTGAAGGAGTAAATATAAATTATCTGCCCTTGATATCTGTTACCGCCCCTTTCTTTCTGAAGATTTAAAATGACAGTTATCTTGTCCCTGACATCACACCCAATTCAACCAATAGGGAAGCAGCTAACAGCTCTTCCAGGAATTAATGACGTCAGGCTCACAGAGGTATTTAAAGAGTTTTGGCAGGCGAATTCTTCCGCTCTGACCATTTTCGCTACTGCCAACACGACTCGGGGTAAGGTGAAGTTTTCACCCTTCCATTCTTTCTAGGCTGTCTATGCTTTCTTTTCTTTAATTTCTACAGTCTAGATATTTCTCCTCGTGTTAAAGACTTTCTAAAAACACCCTTTTTCCTAGATACTGTTCTCTTGTCGCACATTACGTCGGGGATACCATAAAAATAGGTTGATACAAATTCCAGAAAGTGCGACTTCCCCGAAAGAGAAAAGTATCTAGGAAAAGGGGTGTTTTTTTGTAGAAAGTCCTTAAAATGAGGAGAAGTATCTAGACTATAGAAATTAAAGAAAAGAAAGCATAGAAAGAATGGAATGATGAAAACGTCACCTTACCCCGAGTCGTGTTGGCAGTAGCGAAAATGGTCAGAGAGTAAGAATTCGCCCACTAAAACTCTTTAAATACCTCTGTGAGCCAGACGTCATTAATTCCTGGAGGAGCTGTTAGCTGCTTCCCTATTGGTGGAATTGGGTGTGACGTCAGGGACAAGATAACGGTAATTTTAAATCTTCAGAAAGAAAGGGACGGTAGCAGATAATTTGTATTTACTCCTTCAGTGCTAGTGTTATTTTACTGGTCTGTGACTGTTACACATTGTTATGTTCTTCATTGCACAATAGTTTCATTTTCTATAAATGCTTAACTGACAAAGGATTTCTCTTTACACTTGATATAATAACATTGAAGATCAGTGTTTAAATTTTAACCATTAATCTTATTTGATTTTGATTTTGATTTAGTATGTAGTACATATGTAACACAGTTTATGATATAATTTCCATTATTTTGTCGTAGTAACATTGAGTCTTCGTAATTTAAAATCCAAATAGAAAAGCGTTCGAAAGATGATTCATATGACTTTCAAGATATCGTTGGCATTCACTAAAAATCGTTGAACGATGCATAGTCACGGGTCGGCGTTCGCATATTTAAATTTTATAATACGACCGTTGAAAAAAAAGATTTTAACGGACAATTCTGTCTGTTCTCGCAGTTATTATGGAGAACGTATTGCCACGGACGACTGCCATCGACACACGCTGGAAAAACCAGCTGGTCTCGCGCGTGTTTAAGTTGGTCGTACAATGGCCATTCAATCAAATAATGACTGTAAAGAATTCGAGCCAAACTAAGAGAATTCCCAGTGACCAACTGAAACTGACCACAAACATAACTTTTAACCAGAGGGAACCGTCAACAAAAACTGTCACCTAAATGTTGTTGTGTTCTTGTTGTTCTTCTTGTGGTAGCTGTGTGAAATTAGAATGCGTTTTGATTCGTAATCTGCTTAAGCGTGTTAAGAAAAGAAGACATATTCATATTTTTGCTGCTGCTGCTGCTGATGTTATATAATAAAAAATGGATTTTTTTTGTCTTTAATTTCTCAGGTGTTATTGTTTCAAGGCGATATGGTTATTTAACCATCGAAATATCCGACATTCCAATAACATTTTTAAAAGATCAGAGTTTAGTACTGGGTGCTCATTGAAAAGTGTTATACGTAAAATTTAATAGCTCGCATTCTTAAATTGTGGTTCCCAGGCAACGATTCCTGTTATATTAATTGCTTAGTAACACTTGGTGTGATGACATCATTAAGTTACAAATATATATAGATACACATTGCGTTTTATATATGTGGATAATATCTATTTGAACTAATATGATATTTAAAGAGGCTGATATATAATAATAAAAAATTGATTTTCGTCTTTAATTTCTTAGGTGTTATTGTTTCAAGACGCTACAGTTATATATCCATCGAAATATCGGACATTCCAATAAAGATCTTAATGGATCCTCATTTATTCATCCAATTGACTCCATCCGAAAGATTGTACAATGACAAAAACTTGAAAGGTTTGTGCGGAAGCTACGATGGAATAAGAGAGAGTAAGTATGATTTTTAAAAACTTTTAAAATAACCAATGAGCTTATAGGAATTCTTTGGTTGGGCGGGGCATAAATTTACACGATTTTGCAGGAATTTTTCACTGCTTTGCAGTAGGGGGATATTTTGAAAACACATACACAGATCTTTACTGATTCTGTTTAATACAGTGGTTCTGAACATTCTTGGTGAAATTTACCCCTTTCGACATGTTCACTTGTCCATATTTACCCCTTCAATAAGATCTGAACCTTCTTCGTGAAATTTACCCTTTCGACGTGTTCACTTGTCCAGATTCAATGAAATCGTTTAAGAGTTAAGACGGTTAAACAAACAAACATTCAATGAAACACTTTATTAATACATTTTTATTAATTGATAAAATCAGAAAGCACTCAGATGATGGCTGTTGAACAATCAATAAACAACTTTATTAATACTTTTCGTATTAATTTCTATTATCAGAATGTGTAGTTGCTAGTTTGTCTGTGTCAAAATTTACCCCTTGCATGCAGCCGAGAAAATTACCCGCTGGGGTAAATTTACCCCAGCTTAAGAAGTACTGATTTAATATCATCTTTCTTCTTTTTATTTTAATTCCAGATGATTATTTCAGAAGAGATGGAATAAAATTGCAGGATTCAGAAGAATTTGTCCAATCATATATTACACCACCATTTCAGGTGAGACATTTACAAAGTAAAAAAAGAGGGGTTATGCTCCTCATGGGGCAAAGGGGACCTATGCTCCTCATTTGGGCAAAGGGATTAACGAACGAACGACATTTTATTTTAGTCAAAATACTCCTCATGGCGAAAAGTGGACCTATGATCCTCATGGGACAAAGAGGGGTTATGCTCCTTATGAGGCAAAGAGGGCCTATGCTCCTCATGGGGCAAAGGGGGCCTATGCTCCTCATGGGGCAAAGGGATTAACGAACGAACGGCATTTTATTTTAGTTAAAATGTTGTTATTCTACTTTATTTGCTGTTAGTTAAAGAGATGATAAAAACACTACGGAGAAGGAAACCACTTCACCATATCTTCCAAGAACAATCATGGCAATGCACAATTTACAGAAAGGAAGCTGTGGAGAGCCATGAATCACCCACTCCCTGGAGTTTATATTCCTCAGAAGTCTTACTGAAGTGGTTTATAGAAACCTGGCTATCTATGTATGTATCGCACGTACAGGCCGCACCAATGGAGTTAGAGGGATGACATTTTAAATAAGTCTAAAAAAACGTTTTGTTTATTTTTTGAGAATTCCAACCCCTAAATAGGTTTTTATGGCGGATCCAGTTTACAATCTAAGTTTATGCTAAATCGGTTCCTTAGTTTGCGTCCGGCAGCGTTCACGCTTGTTTTTTTTGTTGAAAATTCAAACTTTTTTAGTGATCAGGACCCAACAAAGGGCGAGAAAAGTAATTCATTCATTGATAACCCTTTTTGCCAATTTTTTAATTGATCACCACCAACACGGCATGCTGCCAATTGACATTGGTGACCTGACGGTTTCTATTGAGTGACTAATCATACATGTATATTTTAATTAGCTTGATATTCTTCTTAGTAATGTATATCTCGTTAAAACAAATAATGAGAAGCATCAATGAAATTGATTATATTTCTATCATTTGACCCATTTTTGTTTTAGTGTGCCATTACCCCACTCGCTTCGCTTCCAAGTTCAAAATTCCCCGAGGGAAACCAACTCTGTGAGATTGCCAATTCCTTTTACGGTTGTGACCTCATTGTAAGTACTTCAATCTACATCATGATAATCCACGTGTTGGTCCGTCTGTCACACTTTTCTGTCCGTCCGTTTGTCACACTGTAAAAAATAATGTGATTGAATTTTTTAAAATGTATTTATTGAACTGATTGAAATGCATGGCTGATATTTTTAAAATTAACATTTAAAAGAATCTCATGTACCCCCTGCAAGTACTACTCGTACCCCCATTTGAGAAACACCGCTCTTGTCTGACCTTGGTTTGGTTGAATTATCAGATCTCATAGGCAATGTTCCCTCTAATATTTTGTCGCAAGTAGGCGCAAATATCTCATGTTGTGCAAATTGTTTTCCGCACTTTTGGATTCGACGTAGTGATTCAATATTTTTTCAATAAAAAACAGAATTTGAAATCTTTTGTGCGCACATTAATTTCCTTTGTGCGCTGGTTGCAAAACGTGTGCGCACACAGTTTAGAGGGAACTATGGTCATAGGTCATGGTTGTTATGGGGTTGGATTAGGTAGTAACAACAAAATATCACTGACCCACTTATGTCTTTTAAAAAAAGTGAGGCAGATACAAAAAAAATGTTTGTTTTATAGAGTCCACATCTGTTTTTTCTGCCCTAATATTTTACCCATATCTGGGGGGAGAAGAGATGGATTCATGCATTTCCCAAGGGCATTAGTGCGAATTGAACATAATCAGCCCCGGGGTTTGAACTCGGGTCGCAGATTCCATTGTTCGACCCGTTACCGACTATGCCAATCGCAGCTGATACCAGAGGTATCGCTCTCTTCTTTCCACTGGACTACATCAGCCAGGCCGAAAGTGGGATTCTGACGACTCGGCATCCCAGGATTTCCACACGCTTCGTCCAGGCATTCGCCCTGAAGGGGACGTTCCATTGTCTGTAGAGACAGAACGGAGCCCATAATATCCGTATTTTTGTATCTCCATCACTTTTTCTGAAGAAGCCAGGAATGAACTGGCGAAACGTCAAAATAAACTAAAGAAATCTCATTTGTACACGACATGGTCTTCTGAATTGTCTTTTCACATGTACACATGCATTAACATATATGCAAGTTTGAATCTCGCTGGAGGCTTATTCTATATTTCCAATCCTCGCTGCTTGTCGATGGCCATAGAAAAATCTCACGTGCCCCCTGCAGTACTACGACGTACCCCTAGGGGTACTCGTACCCCCATTTAAGAAGGACTGCCCTAGTCTGACCTTAAATTATCAGATGTCATAGGTCATGGAGTCAGATTAGGTAGTAACAACAAAATACCTCTGATCCACTTACCATATCTTTTAAGTACCATAAATTGGTAGAGATTGGTACTAACAAATTGTAAATTCGAATAAAACATTTTGATCAGATTAAAAGAAATTTGGGTGGCTGCAGCGGGTCAGATGGCAGCAGATGTATATATATATATATATATATATATA
>VCCN01006073.1:21758-33391 GCA_006491835.1 Architeuthis dux | reverse complement strand
AACAATGCCTCAAAATTGCCAGAATCTCAATACTTGTATCCGGCATTATAGTATCTGAAACAAAAGGTACAGCTGATTAGGGTTGATAATGATATGATATATACTGAGATGTTGAAAATGGCCTAAACAGTCGTAACATGTACATCAGAAGACATACACCAATACAAGGCGGAACTACGTTCATAAAAATGTTAATTTTAATGTTTTTTAAAAAATTGTGAAGTTTTAGAGTTTTAATATTTATAACGTCTAGAACACTGAAATTAAAACTATTTTTCAATATTTTTCATTTTTATAGTTTATTGTTATAACTTAGAACATGTAAAACTCAAAGGTCTAAGCTCACAACTGTATCCACTTTTGTCTCATTGGAAATGTGTGTGACACATACAGACTGGTGAAATCCAGGAGCATTCTTCCATTACAGTGTGGCCCATAAATGAGTACATCCCTAATTTTCTTCTAAACTAAACATAGCAGGCTTTTATTATTTCTAGTGGAACATTGCACAGTCAATTTGACACTATGTTTGACCAATCAAAAATAACTTCATAATGCTCACGCCTACAAAACGCTTGCAGAGTTAAGATGTTGAAAATGGCCTAAACAGCCGTAACATGTACATCAGAAGACATACACCAATACACAAGGGTCGGGATGTTGAAAATGGCCTAAACAGCCGTAACATGTACATCAGAAGACATACACCAATACACAAGACGGAACTACGTTTATATAAATGTTAATTTAAAAATTTTTAATTTTTAAAAAGATTTTGAAGTTTTAGAATTTTAATATTTATAACATCTAGAACACTAAAATTGAAAATATTTTTTCAATATTTTTCATTTTCATATTTTATTGTATACATCGTACAATATGTATTTTTCTGTCAATTTTCTACAACTGTTTTTAAAAAGAATTAAAACAATAAGGCTACGGGATTTGGCAAAAATATTTTTCATTTTCATAGTTTGTTGTATATATAATAATAATATTAATAATATAATGGAATCACAGATAGTCTTTAGATGTGTACATAAAATAAACTTTGAAGTAAAGGTCTGTAAAAAACGAAAATACTTTTGATACATCCTAATACAGGCATCCCACGTTATAACGCAAGTGTTGGGGTCCAAGAAAACCAACCGCGTTATAACTGAGCCACGATCAAATTTGGCTATTTTGGAGCTGGATTAATATTTTGGTGTCCACCACACACCCGTGTTGTAACGCGAACCGCGCTTTAACGAACCGCGCTTTAACGGGGGAGGCCAGTAATAGGCCTTAATATTTCCATAATGAAAGGATCTTTTTGATGTTAACCTGTTGTTCTGTATTACCTTTCCAGGGAACTTGCATCGCTCCGTCCCTTTGTCCCTGTCGTTATGAGGAAAGGTGGTTGTCCCCGAATACTAAACTGAAAATTGGTTGCAAACTGCTGTAAGTATTGCTTAAGCTTCTTTCTATTATATAAAACAACTGGCCCTGTTTGGCACTGTGTCCCTACCCACTAAACATTGGCACAGCTCAAACAAATTTCGTATGCATTCTCAATGAGCCTAGGGGAAGGTTTTAAAATAAATTTGAAGTTAAATTTAATAAAATACAGTTTTAAATGGTCAAGTTTTCTGCTTTCATTTGAAAATGAAATTTTTGAAAAATAAACTCACAGAGAATTTCAAAATTTGTGAAGAGAAACTGCCGTTCTGAGGTCCCCAGGCAAACATAGTGCAGCGAAATGTAATGTTTTGAATTTAACGCGGAAAAGGTAACAATAACCATTTTTTTCTGATATTTCGTCATACTAGTTTCAAATGCCACTTAAATGATAAACAAACAGCTTAGGTTTCAAATAAATTCAACAAATTATTAATAAAAGTGAAATTGCAATATTCTATTGCTGTTAAACTATGTTGACAATAATTCTTTAATAATATAGACTGGGCCTGCCCAAGGTACCGGCAACACGAACAGTCGCCCAGGGCGCCAACTGCTAGGGGGCGCCCGTCATGTGTCTCAGACGGTTTCCAAATAGAAAGATGTGAAAATTAATAAATTAAACAGAATAAAAAAAACAGTGAAAATAAGAAAATTCACTGATGTGAAGTCAGATGTTTCAGGAATATTAAGAATACTATATCTTTAAGGTTGCCGAAGTTCAGTTTATAAAAAGAAATTAAACTCTTCCATACTTTATTTCTTTGTTGTTATTCTTTAGAATATTCTTTAGAATAACAACAAAGAAATAAAGTATGGAAGAGTTTAATTTCTTTTTATAAACTGAACTTCGGCAACCTTAAAGATATAGTATTCTTAATATTCCTGAAACATCTGACTTCACATCAGTGAATTTTCTTATTTTCACTGTTTTTTTATTCTGTATATTGTTACAAGATTTTTACATGTCATATTTTCTTGGTAATGTTTAATATCTACCAATATTAATTCTGTAATTTTGCTAAGAGTCACCATAATTCCAAGAGGTGTGTGTACTATTGATCTCATTCTTGTTGTTTTGTTGATACCACAACGTTTTGGCTGATCCATTCTGCAGCCTCCCTCAGGGGGAATCACGTGTGTCACACAAGATACCGTGAGGAATGACAGAATATGTTGTTTTGATCAGTATATTTGCCATCATTTTCCTTAAGTTTTTTTAAACGGTCAACCAAAACTATCAACATAGGTTTCTTCCGTTTTTAAGTGATTCTGGCTGGCTATCTATCTATGTATGTGTCACGCGTACAGGCCGCACAAATAGAGCTAGAGGACACAATCCATATAATGTGGACTATAAAATTGAAATGTCCCTGTAAAACTCTAAATACCTAGATGCACGTTTTGTACTGTAACTTTTGATGCCCAACAGAAAGCTGAGGGAATTCTCTTTCTAACGAAATATATATGTATATACCTCCATCAAGATTTAATTCCACAATCCTTAGAATCTGGACCGTGTACTTGAAGTTTTCTCGTAAAATGATGAATATTAGCTTCACGTCTTGGGCTGTAACATTTTTAGCTATAAAGTTAGCTGGTAATGAAAAAATAAAAAATCTAGTCATTTTTTTCCTATCGTAACCAAACAACCAAGGATTAAACCTAGAAATATTTTCCAGAAGTTTTCAAGAAAATATTTTTTTTTGCTGTGAACATCAGTTTTTATTTTCACATTTTAAAAAACTTGATTTACTTCTTTATTTTTCCATTGAAACTGATTTCCAACGTTTCTACTAATTGTCTCCCCCAGAAAATGTAATAATGCCGTTTGGTCTGAAGAAAAGAAATCTGATAGTTGTCCAGGTAAGACGAATAACACTGCTTGTGTGTTTGTGTGTGTGTGTATAATATGTGCATGCATATGTGTATGTTTATATTCTTTTTATATTATATGTTATATATGTTATATAATATATGCATGCATATGTGCGTGTATATATGTGTGTGTGTTTATATTTTCTTATATTATATACATGCATGAATGCGTGTGCGTGAGTTTATATTCTTTTTATATTAATCACCGCTACCAAAGGTTTAGGTTATTCATGTGTTCACACATCTATCTATCTATCTATCTATCTATCTATCTATCTATCTATCTATCTATCTATGTATCCGGACTTCGTCAAGCCCTAGCCATTCATAGTAGCAACATGAAACTTTGCACACACACTCCCCTCAAATAGCAGGGAAATCTTTTTTTTTTAAATTTCCCTCGAAAGTAAGGTTTTAGAGGTGAGGGGTTTCAATTTTATCTATCTATGTAGCCGGACTAGCCCTAACCGTTCATAGTAGAAACTTGAACTTTTGTACACACACTCCCCTCAATGAGTTGGGAAAATGCATTTTTTGTTTTTTGAAAATTCCCCTCCAAAATAGGGTTTTATTGGGGTTGGGTTCAAATTTCGATGTAAGCTTATGCTAAATTGGTCAGTAGTTTGTGCTTGCTTGTTTTTTGAATTTATTTCTAAATTTTACCAGTTTTAAGGTAACTCATATTCAAAATCAATTTGTGAACTATCTACACAAATTAACCACTTTATACCATATATATTATATTTCGAAGCACAACGCCAGATTTGGTTGTAAACAAACACATTTGTTTTGCAGTCCCGATCTATCCAGTCCACCTGGAAAGGGTTAATAAAATTAGATTAATACCTCTGCGAAGTTGGATTACCTTCCGTCCGTTTTATCGTCCGTCTGTCCACACGATATCTCCAAAAGTTCTAAATGAATATATTTTGTGGAAGGATGAGCCAGAAAAGAGTTATTAAATTTTGGGGTGGATCCAGGAATATTTATTCGATTGAGAGATCTTTTTTCCCTTTTTCTTTCATACATTTATATATTCTCTCATGTCTGTTCACACGATATATCCAAAAGTTCTCAATGAAATTTTGTGGAAATGTGGACCAAGGAGTAAGGAAGAAATTATTAAATGTTGGGGCGGATCCAGGAATTTGTTTTCATTCATGTTTTAGTTTGTGTTCGGCGTTGGCAGAGGTATGCGCTCTCTGGGTGCTTTCTAGGCTACCAATGTTGACATGTTCGATGTTGTTTGTCGATGTCCGATTTGTTAGCCTTCACGTTTTTAGAAACTGTCAACCAAAACTGTCAACATCAACATAGATTTCTTCAGTTTTTAAATGGGTCTGGCTGGCTGGCTATCTATGTATGTGTTGCGCATACAAGCCGCACCAATGGAGCTAGAGGACTGAAAATTTGAACATTTACTCCTTATTATGTCTAGACGTTTTTTTTAAAGATTCACCCCAAAATAGGTTTTTAGTTGAGGGTTCAATTTAAAATGTAAGTTTATGCTAAATTGGTCCCTTAGTTTGTGTCCGGCAGTATTCATGACTATTGTTTTGTGAAAATTCGGACTTTTTTTAGTGATCACCGACCAACAAAGGCGAGAGAAGTAACTTATTTATTGATCTCCCTTTTTTCTAATGTTTTATTTGCCCCCCCCCCCAATCCGGAATGCTGCCAAAAGACGTTGGTCATGTGACGGTTTCTATTGAGTGACTAACCAGACCTGTTTTCATTTTTTTGTCTTCTCTTCAGCTACCTGTTGGGCTTCTGGTGACCCGCATTATTCCACTTTCGATGGCGTCCATTACACCTTTGAAGGAGATTGTGAATATCTCTTGTCAGAAGCAGACGACAAATCCTTTTCCATCACGGTGAAAAATGTCAAGTGCGGCTTCCCTGCTTTGACGTGTACGAAGGATGTCATTGTCCATATTTTGGGTCACACAGTGCACTTCATCAAGGACAAGATACCCACAATTGATGGGAAGCAGATTCCAGATCGAGGCTTCACTTCTTCTGGATTTTCAATCAAGCAAAATGAATTCTTCTATTCTTTGTTTACTAATATGGGTTTGACTGTACAATGGGACAAAGGTAAGTACAGTGGTTTTCATAGGATTTAGTATTTTACCTTTGCCAACGAAGTTGGAAGAGGTATATGTATTCACTCTTGTATGTCTGTCTGTTTGTCTACACAATATCTCAAAAGGTATTCAGTGAATTGCAATGATATTTTGTGTAAGGATAGGCCATAGGCTAAGGGAACATTGATTAAATTTGAAGGTGAATCCAGAAATCTTTCCAGTTACCTCCTCTGCATCGTAGCTATTTGTTTGTCCATTCAATATCTCCAACAGTTCTCAATGAATTTCAATGAAACTTTCTAGAATGGTAGGCCATGGGATAAGAGAAAATTGGTTAAAATTCGGAGTGGATCCAGGAATTTACAATTGATGGAAAGTAGCATTAGAATTGACAAAAGAGGGAAGTAAAATTCAATCAAAGAAATTTACCACAGAACTAATAAATAAAAAAGTTATGAAGAATGAGACGGAAGACATCTTACTTATATTATATTAAAAACAAAAGTTTTAAGGTTAATTTATGATAACTTCGGGGGTTTTCAATCTATAACATTTCTTTATCTAGATATTGAAACCTTTTTTTAAATCTGCCTTGTCCGAGCAGGTGAGAGGGTCCAGAGGGTCCGGACTCCCACCTGAATCCACACCTGAACATATTGTGCTTTCTCAAATCATAGTTAGAGTACTGCAAACAGTGCAGTTGCCCAAGATTTCAGGGACCCCAAAAATGTTTTTAAAATATTTTGTATTTTTAATGTTTTTCAGAGTTTCAATTTGTTTGAGGATTTATTATGTTACAGAGAGATAGATTATTGATCCATAAAGGCCATTACGTTAAATTAGATATACTATTATGAATATTTCATTTTTGTTTTGATTTGTTTGAAAATAATAGCTAAATATAAAAATAGAAGGGCCCCAAGAAATTATATGAGCTGGGCCTCATTAATGTTAAATTCGGCCCTGCTTAGAGCTCTGTTAAAGGATATATTTTAGACCATGATTCTACATTTAGGGTACCAAAATGTTCCTGAGGATGTCCTCTTTCAGAAAAAAGATGTTCCCAAGAAAAAAGTTGGGAAGAACTACCTCATTTGCATAAAACAAAATGGCCGCCAGCACACACCAAAAAAGACAAAATTTCATATCTCGTCTCCCAGTGACATATCTGAGTACTTTAAAAGGCTAAATCATGGTTTCCAGATATGAGGAATTCAAAAATCCACGTTATTTTACCATAAAATAATTAATTTATAGGTATTTCAGGATTTTACAAGGAAACTTCAAGTATACTTTATAGGCAAATATACAAAGTAAAGGGGTCTAGATTTCATCCTTGTTTTGATTAACCTAAATTAAATTTTGACTACGGTGTAATCTGAAAATTTGCGCTTTTGACTTGAATCAAATTTGGGGTCTGGATTTTACATTTGATCCTTGAGATATTACAGGAGAGATTTTCAGACAGTTCTTTCTGATTTTAGGTACCCGAGTCTACGTTCATTTGACAGAGAAATGGATGGGAAAAGTCAAAGGCCTGTGCGCCAATTACGATGGTGACTCAACTAATGAATTCTTATCAAGGTCGAATTCACTTGAACATGTCCCATCAGCATTTGCTCACAGTTGGAGAATCTATGACTGTCAAATGATTCCTCAAGATAAACCGGTCTTCAACGTTCATCCTTGCGTTGTGAGTTCTTTTGTTTTTGTTTTTTTTTAAATTAGAAACCGTCAACCAAGACTGTCAACATAGACAACATAGGTTTCTTCAGTTTTAAGTGATTCTGCCTGGCTGGCTATGTATGTATGTGTCACGTGTAGAGGCTACACCAATGAAGCTAGAGGGTTGAAAATTTATACATCTACTCATTATGTCTAGAAAAAAACGTTTTTGAAAATCTCCCCAAATGTTTTTTGGGGGGAGACGAGGGTCAATTTACAATATAGTTTTATGCTAAATTGGTCCCTTAGTTTCTGCCCGATAGCGTTCACGCTTGTTTTTTGTTGTTGAAAATTCGGACTTTTTAGTGATCACTGCCCAACAAGAAGGAGAGAGAAGTAACTTATTCCTTGATCATACCTTTTTCCAATTTCTTTAATTGATCACCCTCAACAAGACATGCTACCAAAAGACGTTGATCATAAGTCGGTTTCTATTGGGTGACTCACCAAACCTGAAACTTTAAAAGAAAGTTCCAGCTATACTCGAGGTGTCGTGGGAAGGTAGAAAAAATGGCCGCGTTATTTCGTCCGTTCGTTTTATTCTCCGTTATTTTTATTTGAGCAATTTATTATAATCCTCTTTCGGTTTGCTAGGCGCGTCGAAGCTTCACCAAAGTCCCGTTAACCGCACATTTTGGTTCCCTACTCTGTCCATTGTCGCTGGACGAGGGGTTAAACTTTCTCGGTTTGGAATCAGTTGTCCGTCTCCTAGATTGATTGCCAACCAAGGCTCGAGAGCACAATCTGTCCTGCTATTTACTTATACCTGGGAGTAAAAGAAATGGATCCATGCCTTTCCCAAGGGCATTAGTGCGAAGTGGATGCAAACTGTCACAGCCGGAGTTAGAACTCGGTTTTCTGATTCCATTTTGCGTACTGCTAACCATTAGGCGACCCGCATCTCCATAACTAAAACTCATAGTTTTACCTAAAGACACTACTTGATTTCTGACAAATAAATGGCCTTTAAGGAACAACTTACAAATGAACAGTTGAATTATTTTTCAACTCTAGATTTTCAAAAAGCTTTTAAAAAAGTAACAAATTAAAACAACAAGAACCATAAGTTCAACAATGTGTCCACCATCCGTGGTAATAGTAGCAGGAGGAGGGGAAGCAGGAAGAAAAGTAGTCTTTCTCTGAGTCAATTGATTCTCATACTTGTAAAATATTGCGATATGGAAATATTCTGCTAGTCTTATTTTCAATAAAAATCGTAAAAGGCCTTTTTTGTCCAATTTTGGCTTTTTAAAAATACAAAAATGTGGACCTCGGACATTCTATTCTGACATCATAGCAGCTGGTAAAACGATTTATCAGAATAGATGTTCTTTTAAGGACGCCATATCTTTTAATGACATCAGCCCTTCCTTCCTCTTTCTGTTGTTTAACGTAATCGTAACCGACCGACCGAAAAGTGTCTTCTTGAGATACGTTTGGACGGATCTAAAAACTAAAATAAAGAATAGAGAGTTTCACAGTTGAACGTTTTGCATAAATCATCAATGAATCGTTGTAATTGTTTTCTTAAGGAAAACTAAATTTGCGAGCAGTTCAATATGATTGATCCTCGTCAAGGTTCACCATAAGCTTCCTGGGCAGATGAGGTAGTTATGAGAGAATGGTTTGCCTAAATGCCCCCCCCCCTTCTTCTCCGTCAGCCATCATGGAATACAAAAAACTTGGAAATTGAGTATGTAGGTATACGTCGGACTCTCCCATTTCCACCACTGTAAATATAGGGTGTCACAGAAGTAACTCCCGATTTGTTCCAAAATTAATGCCAGTTCTGAGGGAAGCGACTATTAAATTATTATTAAATTATTATTAAAAGCAAGTATTAAAGAGTTGTTTGCCTTAGATAGAACTGGTGTTAATCTTGGGACAGATTGGGCGATACTTATGGTGTTACGTTATGGGGGTTGTTGATGATTCCCGTATACGTAAACGACTTATGTGTTGCCCTGGTGTGTATAGTTGTAACTAGTCGGATATGACTTGATGTCCATTCTTCGTTTGTATGCCGTGGCTTTGCTGAAAGGAACTGATATGAAAGGTTTATCTAGTGTGTACACTTCTGCCTTATATACCATGTTTGTTAAAACCACATATTAGCAAACATTATATCGGCGTTACCAAGCGAAGGTGGAAGGAAAGGTTCGCGAATCATAAAGTAAGGTTCTCACAGGAAAAATACAAACACAGCACTACGCTATCAAAATATATCTGCACTGCAAATGTTGGCTATGCCTAGAAGGAAAATTGGGCGTTATTTATGGGACACTCTGTATCTAAATTGTGACTTTTAGCAGAATTAAATATTATTTCTCTTTTTCTTCCAGATAAATGCTAATCGAAAACTGTGGGCAATGGAAAGCTGTGCTCCAATTAAATATGGACCAACTTTTGAAATTTGCCGATCTATTCTTCCCGATAATCTCGTCCAAAAGTTTTATGACGACTGTTTATATGATTCTTGCAGGTAAATTTCCTTTTTTGCCAAATCCCGTACCCTTATTGTTTTAATTCTTTTAAAAACAGAAAATATGAAGAGCTGTAGAAAATTGACAGAAAAATAAATTTCTAGTGTTCTAGACGTTATAAATATTAAATTTCTAAAACTTCAAAATTAAAAAGAAAACCTTAAGATTTTAAAATTAACATTTTTATGGAGGTAGTTCCGCCTTGTGTATTGGTGTATGACTTCTGATGTACATGTTACAGCTGTTTCGGCCATTTTCAATATCCCGACCCTTGTGTATTGGTGTATGTCTTCTGATGTACATGTTACGGCTGTTTAGGCCATTTTCAACATCCCGACCCCTGTGTATTGGTGTATGTCTTCTGATGTACATGTTACGGCTGTTTAAGCCATTTTCAACATCTTAACTCTGCAAGCGTTTTGTAGGCGTGAGCATTATGAAGTTATTTTTTATTGGTCAAACATAGTATCAAATTGATTGTGTATTGTTCCACTAGAAATAATAAAATCCTGCTATAGGGTGTACTCATTTATGGGCCACACTGTAATGGAAGAATGCTCCTGGATTTCACCAGTCTGTATGTGTCCCCAGGTAAGACTGTTCGTCACACACAGTTATAAGTTATAAGTTATAACAATAAACTATAAAAATGAAAAATGTTTTCAATTTTAGTGTTCTAGACGTCATAAATAGATAAAACTCTAAAACTTCACAATTTTTAAAAAACCTTAAAATTAAGTTCCGTCTTGTGTATTGGTGTTTGTCTTCTGATGTTTAGGCCATTTTCAACATCTTAACCTGTTAAATACGTTCGATCTATGTGTTTTTTGCAATAAATATACTCATACTAAATATATGTTTGTATAATTTATCCATACGTAAATAATCCCGTCATTTTTGACGGGTACTCTGCTAGTAAATATATATTTATGTGTTTTTCTTTATTTTTTGTCTCAATCAGTTGTAACTTAGGAGGCGATTGCGAATGTTTGTGTACAGCTCTTGCTAACTTTGCCACAACATGTTCGAATAATGGAAGACCCGTCAAATGGAGAAATAATGACCGATGTGGTACGTAACGTTTATTTTGTTAAACTCCACTCAAAGTCTGGAGTTGACTTTGTTTTTCTACCGTAACAAGAACAACAAGAACAATCCTCGCCAATTGCAGTCTTCTAGACGTTATAAAATATTAAAATTCTAAAACTTCAAAATTTAAAAAGAAAACTTAAAATGTTTAAATTAACATTTTTATGAACATAGTTGCGTCTTGTGTATTGGTGTATGCCTTCTGATGTACATGTTACGACTGTTTAGGCCATTTTCAACATCTTAAATCTGTTTAGGCCATTTTCAACTATTAAATACGTTCGATGTATGTGTTTTTTGCAATAGATATACTCATATTAAAATATAAGTTTGTAACATGTATTTTGTCAAACTCCACTCAAAGTCAAGAACAATGAGAACAACAAGAATAATCTTCACCAAATTTAGGGGAGTAAAAATTAACATTCGCGTACCGTGATTTGAAACTATGACTAACCGATTGGTAGGTTGATCTCTTACCAACTGAGCTAAATTGACAAGTCTTACATATATGCGAGATCTATCTTACAGATACGCAATGGCTTATTTCATTCTAATAAGTAAATACATTTATACAAATTTCATATATTTTCATAATTTTTCATCTATTACATATACAGTACAAAATTTGCCGTACTAATCTTCAGTCGGAATAGAAGTAGGAGTGCAGTTTGACCCTGCAGTGGCCTGGCTTGTCTTTCTCATTGTCAACTTGGACCACACACACTGATTTCTGTTTGGCAATGGATCTTTCCTTTAAGATTTCGCTTTCCAAGGCTCCACAAGTGCAAAGCAGTGTCAAGTGATTGTGTAGTTATTAATCACCGCTACCATATGTATCCGGACTTCATAACTGTTCATAGTAGAAACTTGAAATTGTATACGCCTCTTGCTAGAAAATCATTTGTGCTTAACCAAGGATGTCAATTAG
>VCCN01006062.1:129150-139694 GCA_006491835.1 Architeuthis dux | reverse complement strand
TAGGGCCCCATAAAGGCAGTGAGGGCCCACAAATCAAATTATTTGTGGGCCCCATAAAGGGCGGTGAGGGCCCACAATAAAAGCAGTGCTGGCCCACAGATCAAATTATTCTTAGGGCCCCATAAAGGGTGTTGGAGGCCCACAAATCAAGTTCTGCTATGGGTCCCATAAAGGCAGTGAGGGTCCACAAATCAAATTCATCTCAGGGCCCCATGAAGGCAGTGAGGGCCCACAAATCAAATTCTGCTTAGTGTTCCATAAAGGTGGTGGGGGCCCACAAATCAAACTCTGCTCAGTGCCCCATTAAGATGGTGAGGCGGTGGGGGCCTGCAAATCAAATTCTGCTTAGGGCCACATAAAGGAGGTGAGGGCCCACAAATCAAATTCTGCTTTGGGCCCCATAAAGGCCCTCACTGCCCTTTATGGTGCCCTAAGCAGAATTTGATTTGTGGGGGCCTACAAATCAAACCCTGCTGAAACTTGCTAAAACACATTTTATGTAAATAAAATTACAAAATTCAGTATATAATCATCAAATTATTTTCCCTAAAGCCAGAAACCTTACCAACATATACCGGGCAAATGCAGTTGGCACTAATGATTATTATTTCATTTTTATCCCTCCTGCTAGAAATCACTGAGTCAGTATGTACATGTGTGAAAACAAGTATACAATTTGTATATACAAGCACACATCATAACAATCATATTTACACAATATCTAGGGCCTTAAACCGTTGTGGTGGTGTAATAAACATCTTAATTCTTCTTATAATGATTTACATCTATCGATAGCACTACATATTCTGGTAATCTATTCCATAGTCCCACCACTCTATTGCTAAAAAAGAATTTTCTGATAGTCAATCTACTTCTATTTGCTTCTACCATATATGTGTGGCCTCTCAATCTCTTGTAACCCCTTCTAGTAAAAAATACATCAGGGTTTACTACTTCTAACCGACGCATAATCTTAAACATTTCTATTAAGTCTCCCCGATCCCTCCTATTTTCTAACGATGTTAACCCTAACACTTTTAGCCTATCGTCATAACTCATACTTTTTAATTCCAGTACTAACTTAGTTGCTCATCACTGGACTTTTTCTAAAGGATTTTTATCTCTCTCCAAGTATGGTGACCAAGCCTGTGCACAGTACTCGAGTTGTGGAGGGACATAAGTCTTAAATGAAATTTTGATGTATTTGTTTAATAAATCCTTCCTGTGATATGGGTTACACAAACAGTTAGTTATCTATATAATAGCGATATTCTGTCAGAAACACTTGCATTATTTCCTGACCACTGACAATCTCTTTTTCCTGACCACTGACGATCTCTTTTTTCCTGACCACTGACAATCTCTTTTTCCTGACCACTGACAATCTCTTTTTTCCTGACCACTGACAATCTCTTTTTCCTGACCACTGACAATCTCTTTTTCCTGACCACTGACAATCTCTTTTTTCCTGACCACTGACAATGCACAATATACAGACTGAGTGCTGAAACTTGTTAAAACAAATTTGAGATAAAAAATTGCAAAATATTTGTTGCATTATCATTGTGGGTTACATAAACAGCTAGTATTTCTATAATACTGTTTTAACCCTTTCAAGACTAACCTATTAAGGTGTTTAAAGCCTGAAATAAATTGTCCCACGAGTCACAAAAGAGTTAAAGGCAATATTCTTGTGACACTTATTGTCTGAATTCTTGGATTTAGGGGAAAATTCCATGCTTGAATCACAGGATTATCCAAAGGGGAAAAAAATCCATAAATAAATATAATGAACTTTCACTGTAATAGAAGTATCACCTTAACACCAGCAGTGGAGCCAGGTCAAAAATCTTCTAAATCAACCTCGAAAAAGGGTAAAAAAATGCCAAAATGCACTAAAAACATTATTAGCCATTTTATTTAATGGCGAAAATGACTAGATTAGTCTTTAAAAATAGCTTGAAATAGCTGTGTTTGTGGCATGTATACACACACATACATGCTGCATGTATACACACACATACAGGCAAAATACACACCGCGTATTTCGCACTTCCGCTAAGTCCTGCTGCCAACACTTGGTATCTAAGTTTTGTCAAAATGTAACAGGGCCCCATAAAGGAGGGTGAGGGCCCACAAATCAAATTTTGCTTAGGGCCCCATAAAGGTGGTAAGGGCCCACAAATAAAATTCTGCTCAGGGCCGCATAAAAGCGGTGAGGGCCCGCAAATAAAATTCTGCTTAGGGCCCTATAAAGGGTGGTGGGGGCACGCAAATCAAGTTCTGCTATGGGTCCCATGGGGGCTGTGAGGGTCCACAAATCAAATACACACATATACAGGCAAAATACACACAAGCATATTTCGCACTTCCGATAGGTCCTGCTGCCAACACTTTGCAACATATGTATCTAAGTTTTGTCAAAATGTAACCTTCTGGTGAGGTATCACGATTTTTAAAAAAATGTTATATTTATTTCTGTCTTGCTGTCAGACTAGCCTCACCCTATGGTTTTCTCTTCATTTCTGCACGAATTACGACGGTCAGTCTTGAAGAAGTTGTGGGGTTCTGGACACCCCACCCCACCCACACGACTCTGCAGCTGCTCGACACACACTGCCATTTATAAAAATAGACAAAATATCAGCAAACTTCAGTGATAAAAATATACCGAAATGCGGTGACAACAAATATCTTGATTACTGATTTATCAATGAACTTTGTACTAAAAAACATTCAAATTAGGTCAAGTAATTGTCTTTTAAATATATTTTCGGTTAGATATCAATATTTAATCTTTTTTTTCTACACAAACCTGACAGATAATAGTGACTAGGAAATACCTAAAGATAATTTTTTGATGATAGCTGACTTATCTCCCTTTATAACAAGTTCAAAAAGCCACTTGAACAATTGTTATTTCATGTATTCTCACATGTGTTAAATCAGTATCATTTTTATATGATTCAACTTCTCTTCAGTGTTGCTAATTTAGATATTTTATTTAGATAATTCTAAGGAGCGGAAGTCGAGGGAGATAAGTAATAGAAACTATGAAAAAAGATCTATAATCTGTAATATGTTTTTTATTTATTTTTATAAGGTTTTGGTACCTCTGGTATCTCAAGAACCGCTGATCCAGAAAACTTCAAACTCGACACTGCACTGCCTTGTGTGCTAACTAATATATCTGGTGAATGTCAACTTCGTACAATGGCGGTGCATACACAGGCAGAGATTTCTTCAATTGTAGTTAAATATACAGTATCACCCATAAATAAGTACACCCCTACCACTTTTTAATAGAAAGTTAATTGTCTTCTAAACCAAAAATAGCAGGATTATTTATTATTTATTATTCAGAGTTTCAATGCTCTAGAGTTTGGTCATAAAAAAATACCTGATAATATCTGTTTTGATTGTGTAATGTTCCACTAGACATAATACAATCTTGCTATATTTGGTTTAGAAGAAAATTAACTTTCTATAACATAGTGGTAGGGGTGTACTTATTCATGGCAATGCTGTATAATAGAAGACAATTAACTTTCTATAATGTAGTGGTAGGGTGTACTTATTTATGGGCGATACTGTAATATTCAAACCAGTGGTTCTCAACCTTTATTGTATGACAGCAGACTAAGACATATATTTTACTTACGCAGACACACCAACTCTTTATTCCATTAAGATATGAATTTACGTTGGTACATATTAGGCCATAATTAGGGTATAGAACTTTATATATATATCATATATATATAAAAAAACTCATTTGGAAATGTGTAAATTACATTTTCTGTATTAGAAAATGAATCTTGGACAATTCGGCCTGGACCGTTTGGCCGCGGACAATTCGCCCACAAATATTTCTACCGCAGACATTTCGGCTGCGTTTTGTTTTTAAAGGCAAAATTTATTAACTAGATGGATTTAAAATGAAATAAAATCAAAAGATATAAATCTAATGCAAATTACAATAATAATAAATTAATTTATGTTTGTTGTTTTTATAAATCTTTTTTTCAACTTTTTATAGCTAATTTTTGTTAAGGTATGTGTTTTTCTAGGTAGCAGGACAATTTGGCCCAGACAGTTTAGCCGCGGTCAGTTCGGCCGCGGACAATTTGGCTGCAAATATTTCTACCACTATTTTAGTAGTCAATGAATGGAAATTTTATATCACCTCTTTTTCCATTCAGCTGTTGCTAAAAAGGTTGAGATTTCACAAAATCTAGTGATAAAACCACTAGATTGTCAACTCTGTGGTGGAAGCAGGAGAGACACAATACCTGTACTGGACATGTTCAAGGATTGAAATTTAATGGCACACTATTGTGCCATGACACACAGTTTGAGAAACATTGATCTAAACAAATACTAAACAATTTAATAGTGTTCCTTATTTTATACTCTTGTAAGGACCCACTTTCATTTTCTAGATTTAAATATGCATCTGCAGATCTAAATAATCAGACATATAAGAAAATACCAAACTATCTTAAGACTCTAGCTTCAGCTGATGTCATTCCCTTCTGCTCTTCCTATAAATATAGCAGCCCTCCCCCCCATGTTTGTCTCTCACTTCCCATTTTTTTACATCGGTGTGCAGCCTGTATGCTCTCTCATGTATGTACTTATTTTCCTGCCTTACAGCTTAACTAAACTCCCTAAATGGTGACTAAGCATAACGAATCACCATTGTCCTAAGTTGCTGACATCGAGCTTATCCAGTTTTTTTCTCCTGATGATCCAAGAGTTGTGTGTAACATCCCATCGACTCACCAAAAACTTTAGCTAATCGGGATTAGCTAAAGTTTTTGGTGATGGGATCCCCTGTTTTTAATAATACAGCATTGATCTTCAAGTAATCAAGCATTATTACAAACAAAGCATTTCAGTCCAGCTCTGTCACCTAAGTAACTCTTCCCATGACAAAAATCACATTCGTTAACCTCAAAAGTTATACTCTGATCTATTTAGACTAGTTTCCTCATCTACATTGTTATAGTCACAGTGTTTTTGGCTGTTGTATCCTCCTGTCTACTTCAAGTATCTGTCATATTCAGTAACCTTCTAGGAATTTGGAATCAAACCTTTCAATGCATGAGGGTAGATTGTTCTCATTCTGCTGCCCATGCATGGGGATATTTTGTATCAGTTAATTTGTCCTTATGATGCTGTTTTTGCATTCAACCAGGGAATATAACTTTCACTGTCTAACCAGAGATTGAACTCACAACCACTTAACCAATGCTTTTATCAATAGGACAATCAGGTTGTGGAATTTTGGAACCTTAAACCTAATGTCTGTTTTTCCTAATCAAAGACTCCCATTTGGCATTCATTTCTATGCTTGGCCTGCTGAGGAAGTTATAAGAGCATAGTATGTTTGCTGATTCTTATTTTCCAATATTGTTCTCTATCTAATATTTTAACTCCATTCCACAGAGGTTGGTGACCTCTCCTTTTCCCTCCACATGCCTGATTTCATGACTTTCTGATATACATCAAGCTTTACTTTTAGGCGGTAGCTGGTCTTACCTTTGTATTCCTTGCAGGGTTGGCAGATAGTTTTCTCAAAATTGGACATGAATGTTCCAAAAATCGTAAAAAATCTATCCACCCTGCTCCAAATCGGTCAAATTCGGACAGAAAAATTGATAGCTAATAGTAGCTAAAAGTAGATTATTATCACAATAATGAAAATAAATAGCTAAAACTGATATCTGATATCTAAAAACAATTTCTTATATCAAAATACAACAAAAAATATCTAAATTTAGATATAAAATATCAAAGTTGGCAATGCTTTTAAAATTTTTAATTGGAAATACGGCGAAACGGACACAATGTCCAAATTCGGACATATGTGGCAACCCTGATTCCTTGCCACAACTGCATAGAGTACATTTCCTTATTTAATGTTCAAATTTGAAAACAGATCTTGTCATTTTTCCAGATGTTAACTAGAAAGCACTCAAAGAGTGCATACCTCTGCCAATGCATACATTAACTAAAAACTGAATGAAAATCAGTTCATATATAGCTATGGCACAAGGAAGTTAACTGTAAGTTTCGACTTTTCAATTTTTGAGCTTTTGTCTCAATATATGAAAAAATATCTCCCGATCAAAAAACATTCCTGGATCTGCCCTAAAATTTGATCAATTCTTCCTCAGCTCATGGCCCACCCTTCCATGAAATTTCATTGAAATTCATAGAGAACTTTTTGAGATATTGTGTGGACAAACATGGGTGAATACATAAATGTATGAAAAAAAGTGAAAAAATATCTCTCAAAAAAATCCTGGATCCACCACAAAATTTAACCAATTCTTTTTTTAGCCCATGGCCCACCCTTCCACAAAATATCATTGAAATTAATTGAGAATTTTTGGAGATGTGTGGACAAACAGACAGATGTTAATGAATACATATGAGTGTCTGTGCATAGTAAGAGCCCAAAGCACCATTTTTAAAAAGTTGATATTTTCATTATTTTTAGAGCTACAATGCTCAGTATTAGTTTTATTTTGAAGCTTGAACACTCTGCATTATGATTCATAGAGTGTTCAAGCTTAAAAATAAAAAGAAAACTGAGCATTGTAGCTCTAAAAATGATGAAAATATCAACTTTTTAAAAATGGTTTGTAAATAAGGCAGCCATTTATGAGTTCTTTAAATGACAACCTAAATATGACTTTATCATACCTTTTTAACTAATCTCAAAGTTGGCAGTTCTATGTGGCGGAGGGGGGGATTAGTTAAACAAAGAAAATTTTATTAGTTGCAATGAAGGTACAATTAAGATCAAAGTATGAGATAAAAAGAAAAGTTGTTTATTTTGAAATAAAAGAAAAACTTACAGTGAGACAGGCCCGTTGTCAAGGGTAGGCCTGGGGGGCCTGGCCCCTCCTGGAAATCATAGAGCACCTAGGCCTGGGAAGACACAAGACCAATTTCCCTGTAAGAAAAGTCTGTCGGCTCTCATTATCTCTCTCCCACTCTTCATTCACTGCCACGGCACGATGTATCTTATGCAATAAAAATATATCATCAAATTTTTATAAACCAAGTTTTGAGTCTTCCTTTTTCTCTAAGTCCAAGATGGATACACAACATTAGTTTCGATACACAACTCTACAGAAGGAACTCTCAGACCCCCCGTTGGCCCTCCAGGCCCTGGTGCAATGCACCAGCTGCACCCCCTCTCAGAGGCCCTGGACAACTATGACAGTGAATATCCACATTTTTGAATGACTGTGACCTGGAATGTCATTTTTTGTGAATGTCCAGATATGGCAACTCAGGAGAGTCACCTGCTGTCAAATCTATACATAAATACAATCCTGTTGATATGAAGAGATAAGAGGAAGGCACCAGAATAAAACTCCACTTTCCCCCAAATTTTATCAGTATACATGACAATGTATTTTTCTAAAAACCTTGCTGATAAAACTACAGGTTTTCCTCCACTCTGAATATTTCAGTTTTTTCAAGAATGTTGACTCTAGTTCTCCTAGAAACGAAAAGATTAACCAAAAAATTACCATTCTATAAAATCCAAAATGTCCTCCATATTGCAATCTAAAGAAATGACAGCATTTGTTTTCTGCTTGTTTATGCTGTTTGGTTTCCAAAAATGTATATGTTTGTAAATCTAATAAAAAGATTTCAATGAATCCCTAAATTTGAATATAGATAACCTGATTAAATTCTTTAATACAGTTTATAATAAACTTGCAAATAAAACAAAGTAATTTATTTTTTCCTGTGTCTTCCTGATTAAATCTGAAAGAAATCATAAAATGTAATATTATTCGAATTTCTAAGATAAAGAATTGTTGATTATTATTATTAATTTTTTTACTTATATTTCTTTCATCTTATTTCTGTTGCTTTTTATCACAACTATGATTCAACTGTCATTCGACAGCTGTCTTTTCATCATTTTGCTGAAAAATTGCTTGGGACCAGAGAATCTGAAATAGGGGAAAACATGGTGGGTTAGATATTTTTGTATTTCTCATCGACCTCAGTGCTCGGTGTTTGAACTCAAGTAAAAGTCAGGATTTCACATGCTGATTTTCAAGGCAGACTCACCCCACTTAGAAGATTGATACAACACAGTCTTGGAGGTGCAAGGTGGCGTAACGGTTACCGGCATTGAAAATGGAATTGACGATCCGTGTTTGAGTTTCAGCCAAGGCTACTTACATTCACTTTGCACTAATGCCCTTGGGAAAGGCATGAATCCACTTTTCCTCCGAGCTATGGGTAAATAGCAAGGCAGTTGAAGCCCTTTAGCCCTGTAAGGCAGTTCATCTAAAAGAAGGTTACTTGGACAGAAAACAAACAAACCAGGAGTGGAGCCCCTAAGGCGGAGACTGGGGGTAAACTCTACCTCCTTTCTGGCAACTCCTGCAGTCAAAAAGTCTGCCAGTGATGACATCTCATCATCCATTAGAAAAGTGACCTTGGAGGCCGAGAGAATGGGATCATACATGTGCAACGATCGTCCCACTTGAAAAAACCCCATTCGCTCACAGATTATGCAAATCCCTGTACAGCCATAGACATTGTGGGAACAATGTTCAAACAACGTCTTCTTACTCCCATTTTTCCTTATTTGGCCTTGTGTATTATAAACTAATCTTAGTGAATTTCATGAAATAGTGACAAACATAAGTGGTTCCCTTTATTAGTTTCCTTTACCACTTTGCTCTGTTAACAGGATATGATGCATAGCTCTTTATGGTTATTTACTAAGTTTAGCATAGTCTGTCACAGTAATGCATCCAGTGAGGATTGAACTCACTACATTAGTAAATTGGTCATTTCATACTATGGTAGGCTTGGCTCTTTCTGACCCATATTTTTATTTGTTAAATTACTTCAAGGACATATAAGAGAATTGTTTATTCGAATTGTAACAAATGTCCTTTTTGTTTTGAGTGGCTGACATCATCATAGACCATCTTCTTGTGACACTTCTTGTTCCTCATAAACCACAATGAGGTCGTAGAATTTTAAAGTACATATCTTGTAGAAAAATTTTTAAACTACAGACAAAGCCATTTATTATAATCATGGATAGTTATTGTTATCAAAATCAGTCGTTCTGAAACACTTTATTTAAAATGAATTAAAAATTATATTAAAATATTTATATTAATCTTTTATAATGTAAAGTTGTTTATAATAATGATTTTAATAACATAATGATTTTATAACAATGAATGTAAATTGTTCCAATTTTTATATCCTTTGCTTAATTTTATTAACCGGTTATTGTTATCTAAAAGAACCTGTCAAAATTATCACAATAAGCGGCTTGCTCTGTATACTGATATTTTCATTCTAAGAGTTGTTCAGATTATTTAACTCATTCTTTATGTTGCTTTTTTGGTTTTCACAATGGTTTGGCCCTTCCATTCTACAGCCTTCTTCAGGTATACAATCCGTAAACAAAGGAAGTGGTCTCTTTTTACAGAAAATGTCAGTGAACAGAAAGAAAATGGTGGCTAATATACTGACTGACTTTTTGTGATTTTACCCAAATAACATATGGGCTATCTGTGTGTAAAGAGGGGGACTCTTGATTCCAGAAGTGTCAAGTAGTGGTAGCAAACAGAATTTCTGAGGAAGGCTGTGGAATGGATCGTTTGAAACATTGAAATGGTGTGTGAACAACAAAAATGACAAGAAGAATGAGTTTGCTAGTTCGAAAAAACTCTTTGAACAAACAACATAGTTTTGGTCAAATAACAATAACATAATTATGAGAAGTTACAATATAAGAAAAAACAACTTAAGATGTTACAATAATGAAAGATTTGCCTTGTGTTTGTGAAGGTCAAGTGTTGTATTGTTTTATGTGTTAAGTGTTTGATAGATACATGGTAGCAGAAGGTTACAGTGATGTTAGTAACACAAAAGTGTCAACAGCCAAGATGTTACAACAATGAAATTGATAAGACGTAAACTTCACAGAAACATGTGTAGAAATGTTTACCAAACGCGTATAGTTTTTAAAAAGAAAGAGGATGATAAGGAAACTGGTCTGGTTATTCACTCATAGAGACCAACATGTGACCAACGTCTTTTGGCAGCATATTGTGTTGGGGGTGATCAATTAAAAAAATGGGGAAAGGGGCTGATCAATGAATAAGTTACTTCTCTTGTCTTTTGTTGAGCAGTGATCACTAAAAAGTCTGAAACTCTGTCAGTGTGTATTTTATTTATTTTTATATTTCTCAAGAACCACAGATCCCAAAAGATTCAAACTCAACACTGCACTGCCTTGTGTGCTGACTAACATAACTGGCAAATGTCAACGTCGTACAATGGACAGTTGTTGAGTGATCGCAGTGCATACATGCACACACACTGACAGAGTTTTCTTCAATTGTAGTTAGATTACTGGTACATAAACACAAACTAAGGGACCAATTTAGCATAAACTACCATTGCGAGTTTGGGGTAGGAGGAATTTCAAAAGAAAATTTGTTTATAGACATAATAAGGAGTAAATGTTTAAA
>VCCN01006062.1:110798-128165 GCA_006491835.1 Architeuthis dux | reverse complement strand
ACGTTAAGGGTTCTGCCTAATTTCACAAGACATCCTCGCCCCCAAACAAATTTTGTCATCATTTTTTTTTTCAGGCTCCTTAGCCAAAATACCCCAAAATAATTACATCTAATTAAGACTAGCTTAAATCAATTTCCAATTTCTTCACGCTAAAGAGGGACAACCTAGCCCTCACCGAATTTCAATTCTTGCCTTCATGGACCGGTACTTGAATAATGAAAGAGAGAGATGCTCTCCTAATACCAGAATAAAACTTATTTGGACCCTTGAATATGTAAACTTGAGGGCAAACTGCATTGCAAAACCAGATTAATTCTTATGGTGAAAATCCATATAGTAATCTAACAACAGGTGTTGGCCTGGAAAATGACCTTCTCGTGGTAGTATATCATAACACACATACATACTTGAAAACTGAAGAAACCTATGATGGTTTCTAATAATATTGTGACAGTAATTATTAATATCAAAGTGACCACTGCACCAACAGAATGTGCTTCTAACAAACAGAGAAACTGGCATTTTATGCACAAGATCTCACTGGTCATTGTCATTCCTCATTTTACAAGCAAGTTCTGTACCTGAAAACTCGCTTGTAAATCAAAGATTTGTTAATCAAAGCGCATTTTCCTTTCCCATTGATTCCCATTATAAAAACTGAGATGCGTTCCTACGAACTCCCCGTTTCCAAATCCAAGGCTTAATATAATAAAATAGATTATCTGAACAACTTAGAATCATATAAATAGATATGGTCAAGATTCTTTTATGCAACTTTTGAAAAATCTTTAATTAATAACTTAATTTTACAGTCACAAAAATACTTGTAACTTCAAAGTATTTACTCATTAATAGATCCATGGTACAAAAGCATTTTACTCGTAAGCATTTTTAGAGTGGTTGGATTTTGGAATAGTTTACCAGAATATGTAGTGCTATCAACTGATGTAAATGATTTTAAGAAGAATTATGATGTTTATTACATGACCACAAAGGTTTAAGGCCCTTGATATTGTGTAAATATGATTGTTATGATGTGTGCAAATACAAATTGTATACCTTTTTTTCACACTAAAATAAAATGTTAAATGCTTGAAAATTCGTAAAGAGAATCCTTGTATAACAAGGAATTGGTGTAGTCACACATGTTGACAGTCATCAGCTGTTGGTGAAATAAACCCATTATGCAGGGGAAAAAATTCTTGTTCATAAAATATCTGGGGGTTTGAAAGTTGGAACCTTATAGTCAACAAACAATAATGATGCAGTACAATTGTTTTATGTAACCCCAACTTAATGTTCCCATATGAAAAGACTGTATGATTATTCGTTGGTGTTCACTCCATTGTGTCACCCAGGGGTCAGGTTATGTGTCTCCTTCAACGGTCAAGTGCACCATCTGACATCTAGATGATACGGTGGGTTGTACTTACTTACACTACAAATGATGGGTGGAATGCCTGTCGTGTAACAGGGTTGCCACTAAGATATATTCTGAATATATGCTGGAAATATATGCTTCTTCCCCGGACGCCCATGCTAGGTTTAGTAAATACCCATAATGCGTATCTTGCTTTAGCGTAATGGTTAGTGACCTATACTAGCAAACACTACCTACTTTGTAGTGAGTTTGGTCTCACTTGGTGCCCCATACTTGTGGCCTTGTGCCATACTAATTAAACCTTAAAGTGAGGATCGCTTTGCAGCCTTTTGACTAAGATCAAAGTGTAGTATCTGTTCTTTGAACCACGGCCCTTCAGGGTCCTTGTGGCATGCTCGGATATCGTCCTGGGAGAAGTTGCACAGGATATCTTGGCCAGCTGGTCGGGAGGCGATAACCATTAGCATGCTCAGGATTTGTCCTGAGAAGCTTTTGGGATCTCCACCCCTTCCCTCCTCCCCCCCCCTTAATCCCAGTCCTCGTGACAGGGATTTGGGATTCTCCCCTCTCAAGTCTCTAGTCATGAGGACATGGGATCCCCCCTCCCCCTCCCGAATCCAGCACTAAATTACCCACCTTAAAGTGAATACCTATTAGGAATTCTCACAATGAGTTAATGTTTAATGAGCTAATCTAGCAGACAATTACTACTGTGTACAGTTACCCCTTGCCATTCGTTGGTTTTCCATTCACGGTTTCGATAATTCGAGGTTCAGTCGTGAATAATTTAATGGGAATATTTTTGGGAGTTTTGTGGTAAACCGTAAATGGCCGCATCATAGAAAATATGCTGTACCGTATAAACAAAATGTAAAAAGTTTAGGAAATCGTAAATGCATACATATTTATAATATAGCAACTACCAGACTTTTGACAAAAAGTTACGTGTGTTGTTATAAAAATGTCTGGAACTAGTAATTTTACTAATTTTATTGTAATCATGGTTGAAAAATTATTTGTGGATTTAGTGCACTTGCATCCTCCCGGAACCACTAACCCACATGAATGGCAAGTAGTAGTGAGTTTGATCCCACTCAATAGCCCATACATGTGGTCTTGTGCCAGACTAAGTTAAACTCAGTAAATTCTTATAGGCTCTTCTTTGCATTAAGTTAGCTTTTACAAATACAAGGCTGAGTGGAGTGGAGATTAAGGATAGATTTACTACTTATAATTTTATATATAAAAGAAGATTATTATTTCTCTATCTTGAAGAAGAGGATTAAAAACTGAACAGGTGAAAAATGTTAAACTACTAGAAAAGGTCCAATTAAGGTGTGGGTCATAAAACATGGCTAGGAATATATAAATGTCTATAAACCATTAAAAAAACTAAATTATTACCATCAATTGTCAAAAAGCACCTGCTGTGGGGCTTAGAGTAATGGCTAACAAGAGTGTCAGGATTTTGCTAGTGAGTTCATTCTTCACTATTGTGGCCTTGGGTTAATCTAAGCTTAGCTTAGTAAATACCTATTATATATCTGTCACAGTATATGTTCTTTAGTACATCTTTTAAATAAAGATTTTAAGTCTTTGTGATGACACGTCTGGAATATGTAGACTGTATGGCTTAATTTGCATCTATGTTATTTTTAAAAAAATAGATACTAATCAGGTCTGTTTAGTTACTCAATAGAAACTGTCACATGACCAACTTCTTTTGGCAGCATGTTGTGTTGGGGTGATCAATTAAAAAAACTGGAAAAAGGGGTGATCAGTTACTTCTCTCACCTATTGTTGGGTACTGATCACTAAATAAGTTTGAATTTTTAAAAAAAAGCATGAATGCAGCCGGACACAAACTAAGGGACCAATTTAGCATAAACTTACATTGCAAACTGAACCCTCCACTAAAAACCTCATAAAAGTCATAATAAATTTTCAGCCCTTTAGCCCCACTGGTGCGGCCTGTATGTGTGATACATACATAGCCAGCTAGACTAACTTAAAAACTGAAGAAACCTATGTTGACAGTTTTAGTTGACAATTTCTAATATATTATTACTAGCATAGTACTTGTCAAAAGTGATGGGATTATTTACGTATGGATAAATTATACAAATATTTTAGTATAAATTTATTTATTGCAAAAAAATTGTTAATTGGTCACTAGTTTGTTCCTGCTTGTTTTTTTAAAAATTCAGACCTTTTTTAGTGATCACAGCCCAAGAAAAGACGAGAGAAGTAACTTATTCATTGATCACACCTTTTTCCAACTTTTTAATTGATTACCCCCAACACAGCATATATGGGTGGCAGTGATTCATAATTTCCCTTGGAATACTAGTTTTTAATAAATGTCATAAGCTTGCAGAGGTTTGTTCTCAGACTATTAGAAACCAAAACTGTCAACATAGGTTTCTTCAGTTTTTAAGCTAGTCTGGCTGGCTATGTATCTATCACATATACAGGCCACACCAATGGAGCTAGAGGGCTGAAAATTTAAACATTTACTCAAGAATATATACATATATTATGTCAAGAAATGCCCCCCATAATAAGTTTTTAGTGATCACTGCCCAACAAGAGGCTAGAGAAGTAACGTATTGATTGATCACACTTTTTTCCAATTTGACATGCTGCCAAAAGGCATTGGTCTTGTGACAGTTTCTATTGAATGACTAACCAGACCTGTTATCACATATTTGAACAGGTTGCTTCAGTAAAAAAAACAAAAAGAAAACTGGAAAGTTATTTGAAATTTCGAAATTAAGCATTGTCTTTATTCCATCAATTATTTGGATGAGTATCAGTATCTTTGTTGTTTTGATCATATCTTAGCTAGTGTGCACTTATAATTTGCAATGATTCCATCTGTCTGTCGCACTAAGGGAGGCCACTTTGGGAAATTGCTTTCAGAGTGTTCTCCCTTAGTTTATAATTATTTTCATTATAAATGATTTGGAAATTATTTAGCAGGTAATGTGTTGAATTATTTTAAATAGATAACCAATATATCTTTATTCTATTAGATATGGCTTAGTTATCCCTTACATTACCATGAGTTTTTCAGATACTACACCACTTTAGATTTTCACCCCTAGGTATATTGTTAGCAAAGCAACAAGTATTTTACTAAATAAACTTTAGGTATTAACGCCTTAATTACTGAATCTATCTATTATACAAAACAAATGGCTCTGTTTGTCACTGTCCCCCTACCCCTTAAACATCAGCGTAGCTCAGCCAAATTTGGCATGCATACTCAATTGACCTAGGGGAATGTTTTGAGAGAAAAAAAGATTTTTAAGGGTTTTAGAGGTGGGGTTCTTTTCACAATGTAACTAAAATGCTAAACTGAACCCTTACTTCCCGTTAAATCTTCTATTATACAAAACAAATGGCTGTTTGTCAATGTGTCCCCCCCACACACACACACTTAAACATTGACACAGCTCAACCAAATTTGGCATTCATACTCAATGGACTGGGTTTGATTCCCAGTATGAGTGAAGGGTGTGGAAAACTCTTCATTAAGACAAATTTCCTGTGCATTCAGCAGATAATTCAGTACACTCTAAGTTGTGTGATTAGGGTGGAGGTATCCCTTCGGTGGTCATAAAAACTTGTAGGAATAAAGTCCAGACTTGCAAGGATCATTAAGCTGACGCATGCAACAGAAACCGGCCACCATACTCCATTGGGAGCTTTCTCTTAAGAGACAGGACACTTTACCTTACCCTTCACCCAATGGACCTAGGGGAATGTTTTAAAGTAAAACGTTTTCATGAAAAAAAATGTATGGATTTTAGAAGGTTTTTTAAAATATTTACAATGTAACTATAATGCTAAACTGAACCATTACTTTCCAAACAATATATATATATATATATGATAATTATAATGCTGTCGATTGGATATACAATTATCCATAATTTGATTTCATATATATATATATATATACTGCCTGGAAACTGCTCATAAGGGCAGGTTTCTGCTAGTTTATTTATTAAAGATTACTTTGTAAACAAAAATATTTTTTTTACAAAAGAACCTCCCTCATTTAATTTCATGACTTCTCAATAACCAAGCCAAACACTTAACACTCTTACTATATAATGGAAGAAAATAATTTTCATATCAGATTTTTCTCCATTTAGAATTATGACCTAAACCCACTTTATGCAATCTTATGACAATAAAGCCCAATGTCAACCAGTGTACATCTAAGCTTTTTACTTCCTTCAAGTTTAATACAAAAATTTTAGTTAACAATACCTTGCATTAACCTCCCAAATTACTGTGTAAACATACTGACACAGAACAGTCTTAGAGATACTGTTAGCAAAGCAATGGGTACTTACTAGGTCAAATAGTTGTAAATTACAAATCATCCATACGTTTTTTAAAAAACTTATACAGCTGTAAAGATTTTTATTTTTTTATTTTCCAAATCTGTGGATACATAAAGATAGGGTACTTTACTTGCAGACTGAATATAAATGAAATGTGGGTTTTTAAGTAGTTCTAGATATCTAGGGTTCTAGATAAGCAAAGATAAAACCACAGTAGTGAGGCACCCAGTGAAGATTGAACCGATTCCAGTGGTAATGATTTGCAAGGTATAGCTTGTTAACAATTCCTCCATAACTAGGCTCTCTAAATTAGTCTGACACAAGGCCCAGAGTAGTAGGGCATGGGTCAGGTTTGAAAATCCAACTATCTACGATTTGTATTCTCAAATACAATTATTAATATGATCACATAGTAATTTTATAATATATATATATAGTCTGTGAAGCTTTTATAACTTCCACTACTAACAATGTTATTAAAAAAGAAAATTTAACTTATTTCTCAGAGCATCGAAGTGACCCTGTGTTCGTTGTTGTAGTCAGTGATTTAAGCCTCACTCATTTCCCAATCCATTCCCCCTATTACCTCTTTTTAAAATTCTTATGTACATCTTCTCTAGAAGGAAATATATACATATACTAATTTTACAAAGAGGAAGAAGTAATTCTAATGGCTACTAGAAGAAAGGTACTCAGAAAGGCAATATTTTATACACTGAAATAACTAGTGTATTTAGCTCGAAAGATCTTCAGCCACTTACCATAGCAACAGTTTTGGGGTAAAAAAAGTAGTACTGTTAACTTGCAATGGCACCCCAGCAGTTTCGATCAAAAACCACCTCTTCGAGTTATGATGTTCTTTCGATTGGTTTGTAGCTTAGATCAAAATGAAAAGCTTTAGCACCTTTGATAGTCTAAAAAGCTTTTTAGCTTTAAACACTAAAGATACATTAAAAGATATGTTTTCTCTTTTAATATAGAAAGTTTCATATTTATATAAGTCTTACAGTCTTAAAGCATTTAAGATGTTACTACAGAAATTATTTTTTAAAACTAAAGATTTTTCCTACAGAAATGTTTTTCCGTTGTTTATTTCATTACTTGTTATGTAAGTCAATTATTCACTAATAACTGTTAATGAGAGATGTTCAGGGGATTTATATTTTACACAGAATTAGATGTTATAGTACTATAATTAACATTTCCTTGTAGGGATCATCAGTTGTTTGATATATATATAGCATTATAGTTACATTGTAAACTAAAAAAAAAAAACCTTCTAAAATCCATTAAAAAATCCTTATCAATGGTTACATAACAGACAGTATTAGGAAAAAATTGTATTTAAAAGTTTTATTACACTAAATGCTCAAATTGATGGCCTTGAACTTTGTGACACTTGACGCTCTTGTATTCTGCATATACACAAGTGTCACAATCTAAGACCATCATTTTGTGGATTTACTGTAATAAAACTTTTAAATACATTTTTTCCTATAGATGCATATTTTTGGGACACCATATATATAGAGAGAATATATAGGAGAGAGTAGAACAAACATTGAGAGAGATGATCCCCAAAACTAAGTAGAATATACTGTAAGAACTTATACTAAGTTAAAACTTTAAAAGCTTATATTACACAAACTGTGGTTTAGGGTGGAGTCTGGGATCAGTGTGTATGAGTGGCTTCAGTCAGTCTTATTATCTCATATACCTTTAAGGGGCAGCAGACCTCTTAAGCCTATTTGGCCATTTACCTAGAGCTCATATTCTGTCCGAGGTGCCAATATCCTTGAGAAAGTCATGAATCTATCTCCCTACACACTGCTTCATTTCCAAATATCTTGCAGTTTCCCCGATTTAAATTATTAACATGAGAAAATTTTATTTTTTGTCTTAATTCAAACATTCAATACTGAAGTAAAATGGTCATTTTGCAAGCACAAGTTTCATAGATAAAGATTCAGTTCAGCGAAGTAGTGTATTTTTCTTATGTATTTTGAAAGAATATGATCTTCATATCTTCAGGAATTTTTCTTTCATAAGAAATGGGGGGGGGGGACACCATTTTGGGGTTGTGCTTAGGACATCAAATGGCTTTAATCCAGCCCTGGAGAAGAAGGTAGGTAGGTAAGTGAGTATTTGGGCCACCACTTTCCCATAACACCCAGGCAGAAAGAAATCTGTTACTCATTATCAACCCTAACAGTTGTCAGGTCATTAACACATTGAAAAATATTTTTTTAAACAAATCTTGTTAGTAGCCAGATGTTAATTTTATATACAAAATTATAAGAATTTCTAAAAATTGCAGAGTTCATAATTATTTTCAAATACACAAATTGCTTGAATGTAGTGAGTTTATGCAAATGAGATTGTGCAGCAGGTTTTATAACTAAATTATTTTAAACCTTGAACATCTTTCATCTCAACCAGTAATAGATCATCTCGGAAAAAGATATACAAGTGTTAATGACACATTTTTCTTATAAGTAGAATTTTTTCAGCCTTTAGCATGGCCACAGAAACTGCCGAACCATTTTTGTATTTTCTAAGCACTTATGATTTGCAAGCCATTCTTAGTGGATTTAACTGATCATCTTTTGTGGCATTGTACCAGACTAAACTAAGTTCAGTAAATATCTAGTATTTCCTTTAGGAATTGATAAGATAACCTTGCCTTGTCATAGTACTCATTCAAGTGTACAGTACATAGTTTCTATGAAATTTCATCGAACACAGATAGGATTAAATTTAATTCTATTTTCACTGTCTTATGAATGTTATAACTGTGTTATGATTTTATTACTTTACCTTATTGTAATATTTTTCCTATATATATATATATATATATATATATGAGAGAAGACGTTTCATGACAATTGCATTCATAATAAAAAAAAATAAAAAACACACCATAGAAATATTTTGGAAAAAAATTCTGGAATTTCACATAAAAATATGCTTATTTTTGTCCGGTAACTATTGAAGTAGTGGGATTTTGAGATGAAAATTGCCTTGTTTAAAAAGTGAATGTATTTGAGACTTATTTTTTTTTAACACTCTTTCCTTAATTAAATTACACTGAAAAAGTGGAAAATACAATTCTTAACTATCTTCACAGTAACAAGGACTTACTTGGTATCTGAAATAGTTACATATTTCATGTATGTGCCTGTCATCAGAGTTCAAGTCAAGGTGTTGAATGTTGATTTTCAAGGCTGGTATATTTTTCCTATGTAGTTTGAACTGCTTTGACTGAATTTGACCTTCATTTCTTCTGGAAACTGACACAAAATAAGAGCCCAGTTTAGCAGTATATTTACATTGTAAGTTATTGAACATACACTGTCAGAAAGACGGACACCAAGTAAGGGTCCAGTTTTACATTGTAAAAACGATCACCCACATTAGAGTCTTATAAACTAGCTGCCCTTTAAAAGTTACTTTTTCCTCAAGAATGAAAGAAATCCAGAAATGGTCACATTCAGTCAAAGCAGTTCAAATTACATAGGAAAATATATTTACATAAAAGTATACTCTGGTTTGCTAAATTTTGATAGTTTTAAATTTTGGTTACGGAAAAACAATATACAGTCTTTAAAACCGTAATAGCAGACCTACCAAGGTTTAGAAATTCCCTAAAAATATTTGTAATTCTAGAAGCTCTAAAACAGCTATTTCAGTGTAATGAAAACCTATCTTAATTTTAAACCACTATAATAAACAAAATGAGGGAGACTTGGTAGGTCTGCAAATAGGAGGGAAAAATTGTTTACTGGCATATTCTTTTTCAATGCGAGAGATTCGTACGAATTCATTACATTGGGGTGTGGGGGGTGACAGCACTTGGTAGGTCTGCAATAGATTAGTTTCGCCCCCATAACTCACCATGTAAACAAAAAGTGTAAAGCAGCTTTTCTCCCACCCCCTTCATTTAATTATTCGGCCATTAAAAAGGTCATTTATTTTCAATTTGTTTTTTTTTTTTTTTAAAAAGCTTCCAAGAGAATCGAACTAGGAAAGAGATGATATACCATGATTTATTGGATGAATAATACTCAACGGAAATAAATACATTAATCTAGTTTTCATGAACTAATTCCAAAAACGGAAACAGAATATATTCTAATTTCGTAAATGAATTATTTTTACTGGAAATTCACACGATATTTTAAACATTAAATCTGTGCTATTTTAAGATCATGACTAAGAAGAAAGAAAGAAAGAAAAAAAATAAGACCTAGAGTTGTACAGCAAGTAACGTTATTTATGCTTAGGACTTAGCTTTATTTTAAAATTTGAATAACAATAGTGAAGTGATTGGCTATTTTAAATTGAAGACAATAAGATTTAAAAATTAAGACGTTTACGTTCATCATGGAGGTGACAAAATTAGATGGCACGACACGATTAACCATCACAATAGACGGCCACAAAGAAACTAATAAAAAAAAATCCTAAATTTAGAAATATTCTTATTTGGTGTCTATTCAGTAGAACAAAAGCGCTTGATTGTTTATTTTTAATGGAGTATGAGAGTAGATTTGACCAGCAAGTCAAGCCATATGTCTAATCCACTGCCGTAATTCTCAACTTGGGGCCGAGGGCCCTGGCATACTTGAAGGGGGCCATAGACAGAAATAAATGAATTTCTGCCTGTCAAGTGTTGTATTTGTTTGACAAGGGGGGGGGGGGGTTAAAAAAAAAAATTTTAAAAGAGGAAAGGTTGAGAATGGCCGCTAAGAAAACAAAATGGCATTCATTTTATTTTACGGAACATACGTGGCAAAAGTATTTTAAAATTCATTATATGAAAGCATAGATTTATCCCCACCCCCAGATTAACCAAATAAATGCTTTAAACGTTCAAGAATTAAACACATCTGAGGAAATAAATTTTACCGTAATAGTACTGTGTTTTACTCTTCAACAATAACAAAGGAAAAAAAAGAAAAAAAAAAAAAACAAACAAAAAAAAAATCCAAATAATGTCAGCCTAATTTGTTTATTGAAAGCAGTGTTTTAAAATATTTCAGTTTACAAATTTCCAGCCGGATGAAACTTGAGACATTTAAAAATAAAAAAGCGCAAGAAATTTAATTGAAAAATTGAAGGCTTCTTTGTAAGATTAAAGCTTTTTCACAGCCATAAGAGACTTGTCACTAAAACTGGAATGCGTCTTTTCTATAACTTTCATAAATGTAGACAACCAAAGTAGATTACAATAGAGTGGAACAAAAAGGTATTGATATCAAATTTCATTTAGTAGGAATTTAGGAAAGCAAGCTAGTTTTGCTCGGAGGTGGTGAGATTATCAAAATTTTCAAATTTCAGCATTTTAAGGACTAAAGAGCATTAAGCAAAAATCTGGTAATTAGTAAGAAAAATGAAGACCTAAAAAGTCTATCAATAAACTAAGAGAAACTCACAGGTTATGTGGGTTTCGTGTGAAAAGTATTTCAGTTCACTGCAAAAATGGAAGACATTTTTGCACAAGGCAATTGTACAAAAAGAAAAGAAAAAGATTACAAGATCTTAAACATTTGGAAAGCATTTTTCAAGAGACCACTAGAAAAAAGAAAAATATTAAAACCAAATATTTGGGGGGGGGGGGGCTTAAATTGTTTAAAAAAATTAAAGTTAGCAAGAGTAGAACAATAATGTAATCTTCATTAGAGTTTAATGCTACCTAAAAAAAAAAAAAAAAAAAAAAAAAAAAAAATAAATAAATCTTCGAAAAGTTAATACAAAAAACCTCATGTAAATCTTAACTGCAAGTAGGTAGTAGCTTCCCAAAGAACAAAAATATCTTGTGAACTGGTTAAGTTTATAGTTATTTACTTAGTCACGTTTTAGAATCACCACACCTGCAATCAATCGGATCATAAAAGGATTTTCCCTTCAAAACAAGAGCAACGCCAGTTTTTTCTGAAAATTATACACAAAAAGGAATGCATTTTTACGATAGAAAATAAACTTTTGTAATTATTAGGTCTTTTGAGGGAGGGGAGGGGAAAAAAAAAAAGAAAAAAAAAAGACGAATTCAACTTTACAACACTAGGACGAAAATAACCCAAAAAGAGCTTCGAAAGAAATAATTGTAAAGTTATTCCCAAACCAGCAAAAACTTGGATTTTAAAATAATTATAATCTAGCAGTTCATTGTACAGATCTATAATCATCCATAACATTGGGAAGCCTAATTTAATAATTAGGAATTACTTATCGTAGTTAATTTGGGGGTGTGTGGAGGACTTTTTTTTTGGGGGGGGGGTATTACTTTTAATTTCTGACTACTATTTTCCTTCATAATTTGTTAGTTGCCGGAGTTAAATTGTGATGAAAAACAACAAAAACAAAACAATCAAGATGAAGGGAAATCGTGGTCAAATATGGTTTAATACTTGAAAGAATTTACTTTCATAACAAAAGTAGGACGAAATTTTATTTTTAACTACTAATTTTCCTTCATAATTTTTTTTTTTTTTTTAGTTGCTTTAGTTAAATTGTGATAGAAAAGCAACTATAAATAATTAAGACGAAGGAAAATAGTAAAAACAAAAAAAAAACTAATGGTTTATAATACTTCATCTAATGAAAATAAATATAGAAAGGAAATGTGATATTTTCATAACAAAAGTAGGGCGAAAATCAAGGGAGATAATTTGCTGGTTTGGAATTCTAGACCAAAACAAAAACAAAAACAGGCCAATGCGCAGACACGGAAGTGCGCAGCAGTAGCCAAATAGTAGTAATCACCGTAGCAGCAACATTAAACAAACATTTAATCCTTAAAGTAAAGAGAAAAAAAAAAAAAAAAAAAAAAAAAAAAAAAAAAAAAGCAGGTTTCCAATTCATTAAAAAAATTTTTATTACATTGTAAATTTTGTACAGATTATCTGTACCTGGCGTTAAACTACGACCACTCACTCAGAGATCTGGACGATTGATTCATGAAATTGAAAGACTTCACTTGTATTAAAAACACTTGAGTTCAAAAAAAAAAAAAAATTAATGAAAAAAAAAAATATATAATAAACCTTCAGAAAAGGAAGGTAACAGAGGTAAGGTTTTCGATGTTGCCACGAAAATATCTTGTGAGTGAGCTTAAAGAGGACTTCATTCACTACACAAGTTTTTTTTTTTTTTTGTTTTTCCAAGGAATTTTCTTAAGATTCTTCATCCAATTTCTTGAGTTAATCTGGAATTTGGGTGTCTGTTGTGAATGATATGAAAACGGAAATTATCCGACATTTTTTTTATATACAAATGAAATGGTAAATAATGGAGTAGTTATTGAAACAATTTGTACGAAAATAAGTCTTTTTAGCTAAAAACACAAGTAGCCAAGTGTTTCATTGAGTCTCCAGCAATAGGTAAGGAATTCATGAGTTGTTCTTTGCAGGAAGAGAGCAAACCAGCACCTTTAGAATCTGATGAAGGGGATGTTAAGGTTTGTGTTGTCGCTGGTGTATTATTTGAAGAACACTGTTCCGGTGTTGTTCCTTTGTATAGAATCCCTATGCTCCCATTTTCACCAATACGATAGGATACTTCATGGGGATCTATCCAGATAGTCAGTTCTCGAGGAAAAAGAGTAAATATTTCTTCGTCTGAAAATCCGCATTTCTCACCAGCTTCTTTGATAACTGGGTCCATTTTATGGTTCATACGAAGACAGCGATATCCACTCCCCTTGTTGGGTTTATCTGGAAACCAATGGTCTCTGTAATGACTTACCAACAAGTTCTGTAAATAACGCTTAAATAAGTCCGTCTTATCCGAACATATTGAATGCGTCTTTAGGATATTAGAAAGAAAAATAACAGCGCTCGTCACTTCGTGTATCATAATGCTAAACAACAACAAAACATTCGAACTGTAATCCGTGAGGTAAATAAACACTCCAATTGTGTTTATATAAAATAAATCCCAAAGTTGTTGTAGAGACTAAGAAGCTTTCTTTCTCTTCCTTATGGATTAGAAAAATAAGAATTCTTATGTGAATAAGACCTTTCACTGGATATGTTATAGCATTCAGTAAACTTGCAAAACTGGTTCTTTGTTCGTCGACGGACTGCTACGTACTCAGCTGTTACCAACGAGAGCCAAGGTGGAAACTAAGCACGACGCGAAGGAGATATAATACATTTGACGTCATACGACTAGTGACGTCAGATGTGGCTGTCCAATCAAAGTCCGTCACTGATTCCTTTTTCCATATATGGCATATGCATAATTAGATGACACATATTCGGGCCTTTATTATTAGGGCACAGCGGCCATGTTTACCATTGTTTGGTCTGCTAGGATGTTATGTTTTTATTTATAAGATAACATCGAAAACAGACTTAAAATTCACAGATTTAAGTGTTACAATCACAAAAATACCTCTTAAATTGTAATTTAGATCAAACTTCGCTTTCTATTATAAATAAAGTTTGTTAAAATAAAAATAGCTGCGTTGATCACGAAAATAAAAATCAAAACAAAGTACTCAATGTCACTTAGACTAAAAATAAAAACATTACTTCAGACATTTGTAAAAACATAACTCCGAGACACACACCTTTTTAAAAACCAATCAAGAAATTTAGTTTTATTATGTTTATTTATGTGTGTATATTCTAATCCCCCTGGGTAAACTAAAAGAAAACCACATTTTCGTTTGCTGTTCTGTTCGTGTTATTGATTACCTTTACCACCAAAACAAACACGTTTTGGGGATTTACATTCTTTTTATTTTTTTTACATTAGAATAAAATATCGAATAAACTTGGAGTTTCCTGATTTAGTGGCATATAATTATTCATATTATGTGAGAATGGTAGTAAGTATTTAAAGAAAGTCTAAAGTTGAAAAGTAAAAAAAGTTATTTTGATCTGACAATCTGTTCAGTTTAATATAAACAAAACAAATAGCACCCATTGTGTAAAAGCTTTCAAATTGGAGATTAAATTTTAAGACTTACCATCAGTTGTTTTTATCTTTAACAGTTTTCAACTAAAACTAAATTTTGTACATCAACACTATAAATTGCATCAATTCTATGTATAAATCAACTAACTCGTGATAAATGTATTTGTTGAAATAAATATGGAGAAAGCTAGTTTCATACATTAAAACAACAAGTCTTAGAGGGGAAAAAATGTTTAAATGAAATATTTAGGTTTTATTCAATTAAATTGTATTTTAACTTTTGGAGATATGCTAAAAAATGACAAGCTTGTGTTTTGTATGTACGGCCGTACAATTAAATTGTTTACACCTATTTTTCACTTGAAGTTAACTAAACTATTTCCCCCTCATCAATCCCTTTTTAGGCTTTTTATATTTATTTTCTGATATGCTATAAATAATTTATGAAACGTGTTTCTCCAGTTCTAAATTTTATTATAATTTACGTAAGCCTTATGGAGGGCTTGTGGTGTTTTGTTTATACATTTTATTCATTCGTTCTACTACTTACTTACTTACTTACTTAATTAATTAACTTTTGCCCAGTTTTGTTTTTAGAACATTTTGTGATTATTAAAACAAGGGATATTTTTTCTAAGATTTCTAAATAAACACTAATCTTTCTAAAAAACCCAACTATTTTTATGTATGGACACACAATTTTGTTCTGTAGACTTTTTGTACTGTTCACTTCATTCACTGTAAAAAATTTACGAAGTAAGCTATAATACACATTATTACTTAATTTCTTTTTTCAATAGAAGGGAAAATAATGACATCAGGCAAGAAAATATATTTCTTTTGTTTGGCTTACATTTTGTTAAAACAAAAATAATCTCCAGAATGTTTCTTATTGTTACCGTTCAATGAATTAGACAATATGTAATCTTCCCATTCCATTCGTGCAATTTATCACGTACACAAGAAATGATGGATGGCAACCTAAAAATAAATAAATATAAAGAAATTATTTAGATTTACCTCTGATCATTTCATAAATTTAAACAAGTTGTACCTGAAAAATAAATAAATATGATTAAAGTAACAAAAGTAGTAAAACTAAACACTTTGTTCGACATCAGTTGTTGAGATCCAAAATAACAACGTCAAGCCCTAAGAAAATGGCAGACGATTTTACAAAGGATTTTGACCTGACCTACTTTATTTATGGAAAGGCTTCGTTTTAGTTTCTAACATAAATAAACTGCAAGCGAACCTAAAATCTTATCTTATTTCAATTTCATTATTACGACAGGAATCTTTTTAACCTGAGTAATTGATATATAATCTTTTAAATGAAAGGAATTAAGGAATACAATTATTTATGGTTTAGAACTAAAGTTACAAAACTTTTTTGTTTTTGTTATTGTTTTAATTTTTTTACATAACTTTTATTGTTCTTAAAACAATAAGTTTTAAATTAAACACTTAGCAGAAATTTTGTTCAAAATGTCATATCATGTGTATTTTTGTTGGATCAGAAACTTTGTCTTTGACTAAAAATATTTGTCTATCTTTTCTAGAAGTCGCATAATTATTAACCTATTTTTTATGTAAACAGTAAACAAACAACTTTTAACAATAACAATAGTTAGGCAATGATGAATGAATTAGGAATTTTCATCTTTCTTAATCTTTTTATTTTTTATTCGCATTTCTTTTTCTTATCATCTTTTGAATAAAGAAAATGATAAACAAATAAAATTATACTTTTGAATAGAAAATTGTTGAAATTTTTTCAATTATGAAATTATAGTCAGAACTACTTAAAAGAAACGCGCCTTTTCTTGAACAGCTTTTAATGAAAATGGTTTTCTAGACTTAGACAATATCAGTATTAAAAGTAAAATAAATACGAATACAAAGATCAGCCCAATGTTATTAAATCTTGTATTGATAAATACATTCAAAATATGCTATATGACAATGTTTGACACTATTAAATATTATTATAATATTAGATTATTACAACACTACACTACGAATGCTTGAATTAAAGAGTTTATTGGGTATAGATTGTCATGATGTTGTATACTTTTTTCGCACTAAGAAATGTATTAAATAAATTCCAAATTTATTTGCCAAAAAGTTAAAGGACTCCCATAAAATAGACAGGGATTTTTAAAAAATTTCTTCTGCTGTATTCTATGCATTCTTTGGTAGTATAATAATAATAATAATTATTATTTCTTATTTTTTGTACTTTACCTCACTGCTATACATTGCTTCAGTTTACTGAAAAATACAACTAAGACATATACACAGAGAGGTATTGTCAGCAAAGCAAGCTAGTCTTACAGGATTTTGTTGGTAAACTTGACCTTCACAGGGGGTGTCCCACTTTTATAGCCTTCTACCAAAGCTAATTTTAGTAAATATACAGTCTGCACAGTAGCAAACTTCAGGTTTTGGTAGTTACTAGTTCTATTATCAGCTCATGAACTTTAGTAGCCTTTATTTTAGCCTTGTACCAAACTAAGCTAATTTTAGTAAATAAAGTACCGGTCTGCTATTTCTACCATTATCCCTTGAACTTTAGCACCACTAATTTTAGCATAACAATGCTGGTAATGACATTTTAAATAAAATTTGTAACAATTATTCGTACCCTTTTAAGGAAGTTTTTTGAAAATTAATTCATTATGTATTTAACAGCATTTGTTA
>VCCN01006062.1:52673-68492 GCA_006491835.1 Architeuthis dux | reverse complement strand
CCCCCCCCGGAAAATTTTCAATTCTACAAGCTCTAAATCAGCTATTTCAGTGTATTGTAAACCTATCTTAATTTTAAACCAAGACAATCAACAAAATGCGGGAGACTTGGTAGGTCTGCAAATAGGAGGGAAGAAATGTTTACAGGCATATTTTTTTCAATGCGGGAGAATCATACGAATCCATTACATGTGAGGGGTGGGGGGCAGCACTTGGCTTCAAAATGTGGGAGACTTGGTAGGTTTGTGTCTATAACTATTAAGTGTAAAGCAACAGAAATGAGATGAAAAGAAATTCTAGTCAAAAATTAATAATAATTGACAGCACTTTACTATGAAATTTTAATACTATTAAATGAATATGAGTTGATTTGTAATATAACTTTTGAGATTTTAATTTTGAATAACATAGTAACATAATTGAGGTAGTGTTTGTGCGTGTGTATATTTCTTCACTCATGTACACACATACACACTATATACATGCATATATATAGTATGTCTTTCTCTGTGTGTTTTATGTACTCACTAACCTCAGCTTAGTCCAGCACAAGGCCAAATTAGGGGGCAAAATGAGGAGTGGGAAGAGTGTGTTACACTGATCTCCCAAGTGGGGAGGGCCTGCCTTGAGAATCAGCATTCAAAATCTTGGGCTTGAACCCCAATCAGACATTAGTGGGAAAACCACAACTACCTCAGCCCCCAAGCAGACCCAAGAGATCACACACACACATTTTTCGAGCTTTTTCTTTTTTAAAGATAAGTTGCTTTAGTATATATAAAAGACCCCCATTTTTTTTTTATTTGTGCATCTCTGGTGCAAAACAATTTTACTTATGTTTATAATTTTATTTTTATTAAATGAAAGTATTGAAAACCATTATTATTGTCAAACTCTAGTTCATTGGCAGGGCCAGATTAACCTATACCAGGCCCCCTAGGCTATTAGCAATACGGACCCCCCCATCTCACGCCCTTCGTTTTGTGTATAATTTTAAGTAAGTAATTAGATCTGGCAATCGTGTGAATAAAGTGGATTATGTGCTAATGTGTAATATATTCATTCCATTTTTTAGATATGTGTTAGGACATTTTTATTAAGTTTTAAGATATTATTAACAATATCTTAACAATTAAAGTGAGCGCTCAGACTTCACATCAGGGAATGTTCTTATTTTGACAGTTTTATTGCTTAATTAATTCTCCCTGTAGTAGTAATGATAAATTTATAAATTGCTATTTATTTTGGGCCCTACACCATAGCGTAGTTTGTCCATTGGAGTTGATTTTATTCCCCCCCGTAACAAGAACAACAATTCGGGGGAGTAAACTCTTAAGTTAACCCAAACCTTTATTTGAAATCATGACCAAATGATTTCTAGGTGGCCGTCTTATCAACTGAGCTATACTGACACATCTTATATATTTACAAATTTATTTATTCTATATATACAATACAAAAGTTGCAGTAATCATCTTCAGTCGGAATAGAAGTTGGAGTGGAGTTTGACCCTGCAGCAGCCAGTCTTGTTTATTACTATTTTCCTTCATTTTAATAACACCTTAACTCAGGCCGTTGATTTACGATTGTTGAACCAAAAACGGCTTGTGATATCCTCATCTGGAGAGACTACAAATAACTGAAGTGTCATCGATACAATTTCAACTCCACTAATAAATAAAATCGTAACAACGATTGGTTTTTGAGGAGTAAAAGAATCTGTTAAATATAGAATTTTCATTTTATTTGATTGTTACACATGAAACGTTTTTTTTTATTTTACATCATAGAACAGGGGTTCCCAACCTTTTCAAGGTCATTCCCCACTTTTGTCATTAAGATTACTAATCCCCCACCCCCCATTAAAAAAAATCAACAATTAAACACGACAAAAATCTAAAACTATAACACTGGTAAGGAAAATTCAGACCTTTGGTTGCACAGTTGTTTTACATCTTGTATTACACATCCCCACTACCCGTAAGCCAAAAAGATTCACCATGACTTTTATTTTTACTTAATAGCCTTATTCCCCCCTTGGAGGGAATCCCACCCAGTTGGGAACCACTGTCATAGAGAATAATGCTAAAAGTGAAAGATTTGATAATGTAACTGCATTTTTTGCAGATTCAATGTAAATAGAGATATAATTTGTTATTATTGGAGTTTTTTGAGCCCATAACAGCAATGGTGTCTACCCAAGAAGTTACTAATTTTTTCTTTTTCAAGTACAATTTCAGATTAGGATATTATGCTGCTCCGTGGATCGAATTGAATAAAGGATTTGGTTCAGAATTCCCAGAAGGTTACCGACTATAACAGACACCTGAGGAAGGTCGGCGGGTACAATAGATGAAACGTTGTGACTATAAGAACCAAGATGAGGACACAAGTCCAAGTAAATCAGTATATAATAACTTTTCTACCTGCAAACATTTTTCATTTAAAAGAAAATCATTATTCAAAAGCAATCCATTGTCATATTAACTCATTAAAAAAAAAATACTATGATCTCAGAAAAAAATCAACATCCACAATTTGCTTAACTCTCAAATTCATATAAGAAAATACGAATGTTAATGTCAAAGGGAATAACTACTTATCAAAGTTATCCGCCTACCAGTTTCAGGCGAATTTTTCCATTTGTTTTTTTTTTATGTCCCATCTAACATAATAAGTTTAAGAAAATCTTTTTTCTTCACCAAACAACTCGTCAACTGTCAACCAGGAGCGGTATCAAGCGGTTTATGAATTTAAGAGTTAAACCATTGTATCTTTAAAGGAGAATTAATTTCTTTGATGACAAACGGGATAATTAAAAATAAAATTCTAGAGGTTTTATTTGGGATGCAGTTAGTTTACATAATGCATATAGTTTCCATAGACGTATAGAAAGAAAAAAAATGTTCATAGATTTGGTTCTATTTCAATGCAGATTGATCACTTTTTTTTTAATGATATCTTACAAGAAGATTATAGCTCTTAAATTCATAGAGAAAATAGAATGTCAATTTCAAGGGAAACAACTTCTGATTAAAATGTTTTAATTCAATTCACAGAAGAGTTCCACATTCTTTAATGCTATTCATTAAAGTGTTCCACTGTTGATAACAAGCGGTGTATGCATTTAATAGTTAATAAAATGAGTTCAACACAGCTTAATTAATATAATAATTAAGATAAATGGTAATATACCAATGGGTAATTCCATGTCAAATCAACAAGGGGTCAAACCATGATCATCCCAGATTTTGTTCAAATTTGGCACAATTATAGGTCTTTATGAGACAAATTGAATGGCATTACCCATTTGTTCTCCACCATACAATTTTGTACATATCATGCCAAAGGCCAGACCAATTATTTGTCAAATTTAGAAAAACATTGGTCGTTAGCTCAAATGACATACAAAAGGTCAAAATTTTCATTTGACCTCCGAGATAAAAATGAATAGAATAGATCTACTTAAAAATTGTATATAAATGAGCTTTCTAGGTGTAAAAACAACTGAGATATTGATTTTTAAACTTTTGTCATTACCTTCAAAAGTACACATTTTTTGCAAACGTTGGAGGGTCGTATCTCTGGAACCCTTTGAGCTAGAGATGTGAGACAGGTGCCATTAAATTTGTCTGAAAAATCTATTATTTGAACCACACCCGTGATGGTTATGGTATTTATTGATTTGACATGGAATGACCCCATAGAACCATTTTTAATATAACAGGTATGAGCCAAGAACCATATTAGGCATATCTAATGCCTAATATGCATTATTTTAGGCTTCTTTAACTCTTAAATTCATATAAGAAAATTTAAATGTTAATATCAAGGGAATACCTGCTGATCAAAGCCCCCCCCCCCCAGCTTTAGGTGAATTTTTTTCCATCTGACATAATAAATTTAACAAAAATTGTTTTCTTCACTGAAGAGCTCCGCTGTCAATTAGGAGCGGTTCATGAATTTAAGAGTTGATCTTTACCTTCAATGGTAGAACCATTTTTAATATAACATACATGATCTCAGAAGAACCATATTAGGCATTGCATGGGGTTCTTCAATCTTCATCATTTGTGTCAATTAAAGAAACCTGTTTAATATCACATATTTAGGACAATTACAGCTAAATATTTTGTTTTATAAAAGTAAAAATACTTTTTCAGAAGAATCTATCTATTCATAGTCAACATTTACTCATACAGTACCGGACCATTTATAGGGCTTCCAGAAAACAGATATCACCAGAGAACTGACTTTTAAAAAAAAAAACTGGTGCACTTCGTACTAGTTCACCAATTGGTTGCTCTTTGTTTTAATTTTGTGGCATAGTTGAATTTTCTTCAGATGAAGATTAGCGGATTAGTGTATTAATATTGATTAAACAGACCCTATTTTCAAAATGGATTAATATGTATTTGTTATAAACAGTTTTGTTCTTTTCATCGCATATTTTATATTATAATTATAAAGACATTTACTAATTGAGAACCCATATCAGCCGGCATCGGTTTTAGCAATTGATAAACGAGCAGCGTAGATTGTATAATTGAATAAAGAAATGAGCGCTGTGTGGGGATCGAACCAGCGTCCACCCTGGAAGCAGCCTATATGCAGCCCTTCTCTTCATCGTATCATGCTGCTTCCATTGTGGATGCAGGTTCGATCCCCGCACAGCACTCATTTCTTTATTCATTTATACAATCTAGGCCACTCATTTACCAATTGTTAAAACAGATGGCAGGCTGATATGGGTTCCCAATTAATAAATGTCTTTATAATTACCATATTCTGTTGGATATAAAATTATTCATTCTTTGAATTTCATATTCTATACTTTAAGAACTTTAAGCAGACAGACATTGCTTTAGAAGTGTATTAATTTTCAATGAATTTTTCAGATGATTGGACTCCTTTCGGCCGATTCTTCAGATGTGCTATCCAACTGTGATGGCGGTAAACAGAAGTTTTTTTTCTCCAATGGTAGCAACGCTTATAACGTGGAATTCAGTATTTTCCTTTCCTTTCCAGGCCTGGTTTTCCATACCTTCTTCAAGTGTAATATCCGAATGTGATGGGGTAAACAGAATTTTTTTTTAATTTCAAAGGAGGTAACCCTTATAACGTAGGATTCGAGTGTTTCTTTATCATTGCCTTTGAAGAATGGATCATCCGAAACGTTCTGTTTACAGCACAAACAATAAGGAGTTCAATCGTCCGAAGAATTCTTGGAATATTAATGACCCTTCTCAAAACTATAGACAGTATCTGTATTAATTTGTATCTGTTAAATACAATTTCGTTCTTTACTTTTCATTGTTTATATTAAGAATTGGTCCAGAAATTCTGGTCATCTCCAGTCCCAAGCTTGGTGGATAAATGGTCCAGTACTGTAGATACAAGTGACAAGTTGGATTCTGTTTGATCAGAGTTAAACTGCAGAGAAATTCAAGCGCCAATCAGACATACTTTGATGTTAACAACTTCTGTTATTACTAGGCAACCCTGTGACCTGTAGGGTCACCCTTTTAGTGAAAATTATTGCAATCTGATGTGACCAGAATGAACCCAGACTTTTTTTTATGCATTTGCATTAAAATAAACAAGGGAGACTACTCTATAATTAACATTTAATAGTTATCTCCCTTAACAGATTGGTCATTATAATATTAGATAGGGGTGAGCGCGAATGCTCCCTTTCGATTTTATCATTAAGTTGCAAATCACCCAGATTTTTTTTTGCATCATTCAAGTTAGTGCATTTTAGGGGTACTTTAATTCAATACCTCTGGCTACAATGCACCGTTTCGGCTAATTGGAGGTCACAAACAGATAAACAAATCAGACTTTTAGTATTATATAGATGGATATATCTATAACTAAAATCAGTAAAGGGACAAACATTGTCTAATTTTGATTATAGTTGGATATTGTACAGCTTTGGCCAGTTTTTTTTCTTTTTTCAATGGGTGCATATGATAATTACAGGATATTAATTGAAAGAAAGGAGTTTCTGTTAATATTTTTCATAAACAAGAGACATTAGTATCTGATTATTGCTACAATTTCAGTTACTTATAAACAGTCTTTAAAAAATGCCAATACATAATTGGCAGTGGCTTATATTTAAAAAGTCTTTCCACTGAATAAGTAAAATAGCATATATATATATATATTTCCTGGCGTCAAAGATGCTTTTTTTTTCTTTCCGAAATTAGTCTCGAAAATTTACCATGTGTCCTGCAGGCCTAAGGTTCCTTTTTTTTTTTTTTAATTATAGGCCTATTTTAATTTTTTTTTTGAAGTTGAAATTGGGGTGTGTCCTTGAGGCCAGGGTGTCCTCGATGCCAGGAAATATGCTGTGTGTTTGTGTGTGTGTTTATTATATATATACATATACATATATATATATATTATTGTTGTTGTTAAGATATGGGGATTATCAGCAATATTGTATTATACTGCTTCCATTAGCAAAGCTGCATAAAAACGAGGCACAATAAATTTGAATGTTTTTTTCTTAAAAAAAAAAAAAAAAAAAAAAATGGAAACAGAAAATGTTTTTTGTTTTGCATAAAAATAATGACATATCATTTAAACTAGGGGTTGGCAAACTATGGCCTGCAGGCCAAACCTGGCCTGTGGCCTCATTTAATCTGACCTGCTGACTTCATAGTATATGTGACGTTGCATACAAAAATTCTTTGTTTTTAAAAAAATCTATCTTTGGTTAGTGAACAATAAAATTCAGTATCGAAAAATAAAGCAAAAATCTTATTTTTGCAGTGGCCTTCAATGATGAATTATATATAGCTAAACATGTTTTAACACTACGCATTCTTGCTATTCTATTAATACATTTGGCTAAATTTGAACAACAATTTGACAATACTTTTTGCAAAAAGAATTTCATAGTTCTCATTGATTGATAGTACGTGGAAGTTTATGTAGGTATATAAACTCCTATAATGAAAAACCAATCGTTTCAATAGCCTTGTATGATCATTGTTTCAATTTTTATTGGCCTTGGCACGCAGGACATAAAAAACATTTCTAACCTGGCCTGTCTCCAAAACAGTTTGCCGACCCCTGATTTAAACATTCCTAATGATAAACTATTTTGGATATTAATGAAATTCTCAGCAAAAAGTCCAAAAAAATAAACAGTTCCCTTGCTTTAGGATTGATTTCATATTAATGATCTTAGATTAATAAAATATATAATGATTTATAGACGAGATAACTTTGCACTTCAAATATAGTGGACAGTTGTTATAATAATAGGATGCAATCAGCTTTAGCAATTATAAATGCTTGTACATAAAAAAAAAACACAACAAAAAGCAAAAACAGTTGAGTTAATTTTAATTTATAGGTGCTTAGATTATGGGAACACAAAAGTTTATATCTAATTTGGTAGAATATTGAGTTTCATAATGGATGAAAAAATAGAAAAATGAGTTATAGAAAATGTATAGAAACTTAAAAATTTTAAAGTTTCCCCAGAACTTGAGAGTTTTTATTTTTTTTATAAAGATACAGCAAGACTGCATAGAATACTGTTTTAGGGATTTCAAATTCTATGCAACCATCTTTTGTATAATCACACATATCTTTTGGAGTTTTTGTTATAATTTGGATGATATTCAGCTGAGAGGAATTATCGGGTATCCTCACTTTTAGCATCCAAAACAAATTCAGATCAAAAAGACAGAATTACCTCCCTTGGATTTCTTTAACTAGCATCATATTCTAATCACATTTTTAAAGTGTCTATCTACTTATAAGCAGTGTGATTTTTTTTCTGTTTCTCTGTCTGTAATAATGGACTCTTCAACTTAAAGGTAACAATTTTGCTGATAACAAATATCTCCTAAACCATTTGAATCAATGGACTCTTCCACTGAAACGATTTCAGTAGTTTCTTTTCTTAAAAAAAAAAAATAGAAAAAAAAAAGAATCATCTCATAGAAATCAAATACATCCATGAATTTTTTTCACTGGGATTAACTAGTTGTTATAATGCAGATGACATAATTTATACTTCATTTCGGACACTATTTTTCTTTTTATTTCTGATGCAAGATTTTTTAAATCCGAAGGAGGTTAGTCCGACCTTTTTTATTTTAATTATTTATTTTTGTTTTACAAATTCTTATTGGTCACAAATGTTGAATTATATTTAATTTTTTATCTATGGAAAAAAAAAAATGTGTGATTAGAATATGAGGCTGGGTAAAGAAATCCAAGTCTTTTTGATCTGAAATTGTTATAATACAGATGAAATAAATTATATTGCATTTCGGATGCAATATAATTATAAGTCTTATTGGTCACAAATGTTGAATCATATGAGACTGGGCAAAGAATGCAAGGGAGGTAATTCAGTTTTTTTAAATTTTATCTGAAATTTGTTTTAGACTCTGCAAGCGAGGATACCCGAATTACCCATTACTTCTCAAAGCAATTAAATTTGGCTTATGTGTAATAATCGAACTTTCATGAATATCTAAGTCCTTGGACATTATGTTAATGAAAAATGTACTGAATATGAATTAAAGGCAACATAAATATTTTAGATTAGTTACATGTTTCTAGCTGTTTTTTTTTTAATAAAATATATTTGTCATGCAAATGATATAATATTAACACCTTCAGCGCCAACGTTTTTTTTTTTTCAGACGTGTGTAGGCCAAGAATAGAACAATGGGAATTCCCCAGAAACTAAATAGCATTGGTGGAAAGCAAGGATTAGTCACAGCAGTGTGCGGAGGACAAAATGAAGACAAGGCGCAAATTTCAAAAAGGGGGATGTTACAGTTGGCGGTAAAGTAGCAAAACGTTAATTAACATTGTTTTATTATTTGTTTTTTGATGAAGTATTGCAACTCATTAATTTTTGACTACCATTTAAAACCTTTATTTGAATTTTTAGTTGTTCTTTCTCAGGCCGTCAATTTACAGAAATGAGCAAACAGCACAGATCGGAAATAAAGAATAAGCTAAGACTCAATCCCTCTTGCCACACAGATGTCTAGTTAAATGCACTTTGTGATCAAAGCTTTCGTAGCTTAGATGGAAAAGAAGCTGGGGCTTCTGTGGCAAGAGAGAGATCAGTTTGTCTCACTGAGAGCTTATTCTTTATTTCCAATTTGTGCGGTTTGCTCACTGTTGTAGATTGACGGCCTGAGTTAAGTTGTGATAAAAAAAAAACTAAAAATTAAGATGCAGGTAAATGGTAGTCAAAAATTAATAATAATAGGTTAATTAACATACCTTGGCGTTGAACGTGTTAAATCTTTGGTAAAAAAAAAAAATGAATAAAAAAAAAAATGTATGCAGCAGTTAGCAAGAGCAGCAGCAGTGTAATTAATATTTATATTATTTATGGAGAGTGATAAGGCAGTTGACCCCATAGCTATGAATCTTGAACCAAACAAGACATTTTCTCTCGGACTAGAACGATTTGTGAATCTATACCAGACAAAAGAATTCACCTGATACATGCACAAAAATATCTATCACAAGTTCGTAGTCCAGAGCGTACAAAAATGAACTTGTACTTGGAGGGGAGAGGGGAGGTATTGAATTCTCATTTGAAAATCCATTGCACTATGGCTTGAAACACGAGAATGATAGTAAGAACAATCCAATCACGGTTATGCATCATGAAGCCACGTTCGCCAGCTAACAGTTGTTGTTCTCTCTCTACTACCACCAATTGTTGTTGGAGGGAATGGACAGTTTGCTGAGTTTCCCGTAACAATTGAGACAGGGTTTCAAGTGTTCGCATTAATGTCTCGTCGCTTAAATTGGAAGCCTTGTTTGAAGTCATAGCTTTACGTATTCTCATATCTGAAAGAAAAGAAGAAAAGAATGAATATTAGGAAAGAAAAATGACTGCATCTGAAGGAAAGAAAAATGACTGTACATAAAAAAAAAAAGGGATCTTGTTCCCATCGAGCACCCTAAATCTGTGCAAATCTAAAAGCATGCTTTTTTCCTTGACACCGGTGACGTCACTGAAAAGTCAGCAGCGTTAGTTACCAAGTTAAACAAAAAACAATTGCACAGATTTAGGGTGCTCGATGGGAACATGGTCCAAAAAAAGAAAAAAAGAAAAAAAAAAAGAAAAAAAAAAGAAGCTTTCAGATTAAGCTTGCACTAAACCAGTGTTTCTCAAACTTTTTTGGTTGTGACCCTGTGTTGTGTAGCCATTGTGGTCCGTGAGAGGAAAATCCTGAACTTGGAGAAAAAGGAAGACTTAAAACGTGTTTATAAAAATATGAGGATATATTTTTATTTCGTAGGATACATTGTGTCGTGGCGGAGAGAGAGAGATAATGAGAGCCGACAGGGGAACTGGCCTGGTGCCTTCCCCCAGCCTAGGTGGTCTGTCTCTCTGCTGGTCTCTGAGGGCGTTCTGTGTTTCGCTCTTTTTTTATGAGGTTTGAACGCCCACGCTTGTTTTTCAGCCACTACCTGCAGGCAGGTCAATATCCTGTCTACAACCCCTGAACACCCAGTGTGTCTGTTTCCGGTCTTGGACACCTTGCAGTTGATATCTTGTGTATCTTTTACCACCTGTGGGGGGTCAAATCTGTGACCTCCGCCCACGGCCACCTAAATATCCAACACCTGAACAGGAGTTTTGGAGGGCAGAAACATAATTTCAGTGTTTCTTCATTTAATTTTATTCAATAAATTTGACAGAGTTTTATTTTAATAACCAAGTACAATAATTGGACGTGAACAGACTGGAATGTGTCAGGAGTTTTCATACATTTGTAGATGCTTTATTATTCACAACTATTTTCCTGTTCCAGAGTTGCAATGATGCTTTATATTCCAAAATGATTGCACTATGTTTTTTACTATCAACATTTCGCCATTTAAAAAAAATTTTTTCTTATTTTTTAAAACCATCCTGCAACCCCCATTTGGGTCATAACCATAAGTTTGGTAACCACTGCACTAAACAATAGCAAATTAAGAAAATAGAAAATCATTAATAATGGCTCAAATAGGGGGTAAAAGATTATAATATGCACACGTTTTCATTGATTTCTAGAAAAAAGTGATCATAGATCTGGTTCTATTTCAATGCAGAAGGATCATTTTTTTTTTATGATGATCTTTCCAGAAGTTATCATTATAATGATTTGTTTGTCCATGGGAATATTACTGTAACACAGCAAAAACGCACATCGTAGCAAGATTTTTGTTAGCACAATACCATTAAGAGGCTCTAACTTGAAGAATAAAGCAATTTTCAGCCCAATTTGTACTTATTAATGAAAATTTATTTTTTTACATATTTTCATGTAGAAATAAATTTTCAAAGACTCAGTCTCTCCAGTGTTACGTGACACACGAGGCAATTATTATGTCTCCATTTTTCGAACGATCCATGGAGACCCATTCACTGATCCTGTAGCAATTGGGAGTTTTTATGGAATCGTGGTGCTAGCCCGACACCCAAGATGGACTAGCTTACAGGGCTAAAGGGCTCCAACTGCTGTTATTTACCCTGTAACAGCACTATTCATTTATCAACAACTTTTTACTGTGTCCAAATTGAACAAAAATAATATTTTATATTTTCCATTAAGTTTAGACATACAAAATTTACAATAAATTTAGTATAAAACGCAGACACATCTTTCCACAAAGTTAGAACAAGATAGCTCTTAAAATAAGCACTCACGGGAAGATTTAAAATATAAAACTAACACAGATAGCTTGTCATTTCTAGCTAAGAGCCTTTCAGCATTCTTGTCTACACCCAAGTCTGTGCCTTGCGTATAAATGCAATAGCACGAAAGCCCAAACGTGCACAAGCCCTTAGACAGATGTAAAACTCCTTAATATCATTTAAATTTGCTTTGAAACTAATTTCTCATTGTGCTCATTTTTATCTTCTCATTCTTTATTTATCAATTACTCTCTTTTGTTTATAATTAAATGTTTGTATTTTTATAGAAAAATATGTCTTGCTTATATTTCTTTTGCATGTATATTTGACTGAAGTTTATATATGAACTATACTAAAAATATATGCGTATATTTCTTTATAAATAACACTTCATTTCAATGGTGATCCAAACTACTCAATTTCCACAAGGAAATTTTGCTTGGAGAATTCATTTAACAAGGCCAAACAAAATCATTAAGAACAATATGCATTCTATAACAACCAATAGCTAGAGGGAGAAGAGATGGATTCATGCCTTTCCCAAGGGCATTAGTGCAAAGTGAATGCAAACAGACAGAGTTTGAACTCAATTCTCAGATTCCATTCGCCATTAGGCCACCTGCATCTCCTAAAATCTTCTGAATTAAATAATAAAATAAGCCAACTTACCAGCTGATCCAGATGAATCACTGTCTTTGTTAATTTCTAAATCCGGAGTAGAACTACCACTTTCATCACCTATATGCCGATGATTTACGGATGGACGCTTACGAGATGTACACAGTTTATTCTTTAATGCTTTGCAGTCATCTTTCTTGTCTAAACTAGACAAACTTCTTGCTCGGACCATTGGGGTTCTATGACGAGTCCTTGCCTTTATCACATAGCCACTTTCATATTGCACAAGATCATTGCATGGGTCCCATGGTCTCATGCTGGAAAAAAAAAAAAAAAAAAAAAAAAAATGAATAAATTAAAATAATATAGCCAGAAAAATAAAGGGGTCAAATGTAGAATCCGGACCCCAAAATTGATTCAAGTGAATAGCGCAAATTTTCTCTACTCATCGAGGGGAGTGTGTACAAAATTTCAAGTTTCTACTATGAACGGTTAGGGCTGGGCGAGGTCAAGATACATAGATATATATAAATGTCAGAACACGTGAACAACCTAAATCCAGTAATAAATCAGTTTTGTGGGTAGCAGTGATTAATAAATAAAATTAATCAAAACAAGGATGAAATGTAGAAATCAGAACCCTTTAACTACATAAAAGAATATTGTGAAGAAATAGTAACACAAAATTTGAAAAGCTTATTAATTAAATTAAATTTTGATGAAGGTGTAACCTGAAAATTTGTACTTTTGACTTCAATTTTGGGATCCGGATTCTACATTTGATCCAAATAAAACAATAGTAATTATAATAATGATAATAATAAAATATAATTGATATTTATGTAACTTAGAAGATATTTAAGTCAAGAGAATAGGAATATCAACAGTTAAAATGAAAATTATGAAAGAGATTTTAAACAATATAACAATTAATGAAGACAAAATATAAGAATAAAAAAATGGAGTTTTTAAAATATAATTTTTTAAAAAGGAACCAAATTTCAATATTTCAATCTCTTGGACTTGGCAAAGTTTTAAGAGAATGATTTGATTTTATAAAGAAAAGTAAACAACACAATATATTAGAGAACAAACAAGTGTCAGAGATATTCTAGAAGCCATTAGCAAACTTTAATGGCAATGGGCAGGCCATGTTGCAGACAACCGCTGGACATTGCAACTCACAACATGGATTCCTAAGTATCATAAGCAAAATTGTGCCCAGCAAAAACACAAGATGGCATGATGATTTGGATTAGTTCAAAAATCTTTGGCACTGTAACACTCAGGAGTAAAAAAAACTGGCAGACTTTAAAAGCTGATTAGTAGTAGAAATATTAGTAGTAGTAGTATTGGGGAAAGTAGATATAAATCAATTCCAGAATACTGATTATATTTATGATGGACTTTCTAATAGAAAGAAAATAAATGCACATTAAGAATGATTTTTTAAAAAAAACGAGTAGATAAGTAAAGAAAAACTTTTCCTCACACACTAATAATTATTACGATTGGTGTGAAAATGATAAATACTTTTCACCATAAATCTTATTTTTGACCAGTGATTCAAGTTTGATGCTGGCCCCCGGACTAATATAGATAGATAAAAAAATCCAGACATATCTTATCTATATCTATATATATATATAAAAGCCAAATATGCAAATGAGTATGTTCGTTTGGTTGTATATGTTGTTGTCTGTACTGTCTGCTACTCATAATCGACTAGTCCAAATGAGATAGATTGTACAACGAATAATAGAATTAAAGGGTGGAAAAATGAGACATGCCCTTCTCATATCAAAGAAGTACACAGACCAAATTCAACAGACAACCTTTGTCTGTCAAGGCAAGGCAATAAATAATATCCTTTCAACTTTGTTTGATGTAGCCGGAAAAGGCAGTTTCTGGCCAAAAACTCGCAAAACTGGCCAAATGCAAATGCTCTCAGCACACAAAATTAAAATATGGCCAAACCAAAACGTTCATGGCCAGATTTATCAAATTTGGCCATCAACTTTATTTTGTAAGGAAATAAGTTATATTTTTAATAAAATAAGTTTCTTTCTGCAACTTTTTCTTCATACCGCAAAAATGACTTAAAGCTAGGATACTTGAATTAATAAAAAAAAAATTACCTAGTAAAATTGCTTTTGGCTCCTTATTGCCAATCCATACATAAAACAACTAGTCATTTTTTACAGGAATATGCTAGTTTAAATTAAAAGACTCAATAAATCTCTATTCTTTTTGAAGAATAATCTGTTTGCTTTTTGAATTCCGTGAGCCATTTATGACACTGCCTTTTTGTCAGGCACTGAACATATTAAGAGACTGAAAACCAAGATATCACATTTGCATCAGAGTTAAAGACTATTTTGTTCCAGCTTGTGTACATTTCTAATACAAAAGATTTGCTCTCCAGTAAACAGTTAAAAATTCTAAATAATTTACTTTAAAAAGCATATTTAACAAATAATCTATATTATAATGATCTGATTTCTGTAGTTTTTTTTATAGGTTTGTTACAGTAACATAGCAAAAACAGCACATTGTAGTGCAATTTTTGTTAGCGCAATAGCGTTATAATGCTCTAACATGATTTACAGTTCAATCGGGCCACCGGTTTCCGAGTAATTTATTTAATTAAGTATAAATTGACATAATTTATGTGATTGGGTGAGGTTTCATATTTTTTTCTATTCTTGAGGCAATCATATAGATAGTGTTCTCAAAATCATTTAAAAAAAATCTGACAGAATAAATTTGATGGCTAAAAATAGCTGATAGTGGCTAAAAGTAGTTAGATTAGCATCACAATAATGAAGAATAATTGGCTCAAAGTGGCTAGAATTTTTCATTTTTTCCATTTCATAAAAAATTAAATTGGACATCAAGTCTAAAAACGGACACAATGTCCAAAACCTGACAAATCTGGCAACCCTGGTAGGGACATAGGTTAACTTTGTACACCTGCCCACTTTGGTCAAGTATTGTGTTTCAGATTAGATGCCTTCTGCTAGAAATACGATTGTTCTTTGTCAGCTAGATTAGAATTAGTTGAGAAATGCTTAACTTCATTGATTGATTTTATAGAACTTTATGACACAATGCATTGTGGGTAATCTTTTTCTCCCATATTTATAACAGAGAAACCAAATTTGATGTATGATCCTTTTTTGATCGCCATATAATCTGGGGTGAAAAAGTAAATATTTCAATAATTAGTCAGCTGAATACAGAACAAGAAAGCTCATTGTTATGCAAAAAACAAAAACAAAAAAAAAAACTGAATTAAAGCCAGGTCTGGTTAGTGACTCAAAATGTCATTTGGCAGCATGCTGTGTGGGGGTGATCAATTAAAAAAATTGGAAAAAGGGGTGATCGATGAATAAGTTACTTCTTTTGCCTTTTGTTGGATCACTAAAACGTCTGAATTTTCAACAAACTAGCATGAATGCTGCCAGACACAAACTGAGGGACCAACTTAGCATTAACTTACATTGTAAAT